>SKCR01044644.1:0-47782 GCA_019454045.1 Zanthoxylum bungeanum
TTGCTAAAAATAGACAACCAAGTATTACATGAACTGGTTTGTAAATGTTTGCTACAGGTTTTATTTCTAAGATAATAAAATCCAAATGATATATGAATTTATCGACTTGTAATAACACATTTTCCACAATCTCTTTTGGAACCTTGACTTATCTATCGACAAGTAAAAAAGTAGTTGAAGTTGGTTTTACCTCGCCAATATTAAATTTTTAGAAAATCGAAAATGGAAGCAAATTGACATTGGCTCCAAGATCATGCAATGCATGTTCAATTTTATGATTTCCAATAATACAAGAAATAGTAGAATAACCAAGGTTTTTGTAATTAAATGTATTATCGGTTGAGAGAATGCAACTTACCTGTTCAGCTAGAAAAGCTTTCTTTCTTACCTTTTGTTTTCTTTTAACAGTACACAAATCTTTCAGAAATTTGGCATAATATGGTATTTGTTTGAAGGAATCTAAAAAACGAATATTGACCTTAACCTGTTTGAATATTTCATATATCACTGGGGAATGGTTCAATTTATTTGTTTTTAATGCTTGAGGAAATTGAGGTGCATTAGAAAAATCGTTATCATCAATGATAGGTAATGGTTCATCAACCCATTCCTTACCCTCTGGATCTGATTTATTTTCAACTTCATGAGGTTCAAGAATAAGTCTGTGGATGCCCTTACCATTACGAAGAGTAATAACAAATTTGACTTGGTCTATGTGTTTTCTACCAGAACTACCATCATTAGGGTTTTGATAACTCTTAGGGTTTGATTGTGGTTGTGCAGGAAACTTTCCTTTCTCATTAATGGTCAGTGCATATGTGATTTTGGAAAAAAAATATCTTTCAGATCAATCAATGTTTGCATAATTTGGTTATTGATGGCTTCCCATTTCTCAATGAATACATGTAAGTTATCCTCAAGGGTTTTCCTAGGTGGTGGGACGTATTGGGCATAATGCTAAAAATTTTGGAGATTCTGGTGTACCTGGGGAGATTTTTGCGATGGTTGTACTTGGTTATCATTCTTCTAATTGAAGTTTGAATGGTTTTGTTGGGGCAGTTGTGGAACCCCTAGGGTCGGATCGGTGTCCCGGGCAGCGAAAATGGGTCTAACCCATGGATATCAAGTATGGATGTAATTTAAAATATTTGATGAAATATTATATTCCATTACGAGTGTATAGGAAAAAACCGGGACTGAATCGGAGTCCGGAAGCTCCCGAACGAAGAAAAAAAATCAGCGCGCGCGAACAGTGCGCGCTACAATGCACGCGCGAACAGTGCGCGCTACAATGCACGCGCGAACAGTGCGCGCGGCACTGTAACGCGCAGCCCCTTTATTTATTTATTTGTTGCTAAGTAGCGGCTCTCATTCCAGAGAGCTGCAATAAGAGGGTTTATAACCCAATAAATTTCCGGTCTTCCCTAAACACTTCAAAAATACCCAAAATTAATTTTTAATTTCAAAACCAACATAAACACATGTTATAGAATAAAAATCTAGTTTTCAAAATATCAAATATTTTTCAAAAAACATAAATTTATTCTAAATACGCATTTGCGTAAATTTTGAATCCAATACACAAACCATTTTAGAATCCTAATTAGAAATGTCTCATGAATAATTCTAGTCCACCTAAAGGTGGTCAAGTGAATCTAGAATGGTAGCCATAGCTCTAAGCTTTAATTTAGAGTTCCAAATTCTTATTAATTATTCCATGTCCAACATGAACATTTTGACCTAATTACAAGCATGTTGTGTTTATACTTCTAAAGTATCCTAACACAATTGAATAGCCTTATTCAACAGTAAGCTATATGATCATGCATCTAATACACAAATAAACATAGCTTTGGAGAGGATCAAACGTTACCTAGTAAGCTTGATGCAAGATCCAATCTACTTCTCTTTTGTTGAAATTGTTGGAGAACCTCCAAGGTGTGCAAGCTTGACTCCAAGATCCAATCTTGTTTCCAATGCTTCCAAGCTTCACTTTAAGATCCAATCTTGATTTCTCCTAGATGAAATGTTGTAGAGACCTCAAAAGCTTCTCTAAACACTTCTCTAACTTAGGCTAATCTCTCAATAATTTGTTTATGCTTGTATTTGAACTTGTAATTAAAACCTTAATAAAGCTTGCTATTTATAGCAAAACTTAGGTAATTTTTAATTAATAAAATTTGTAATCAACTTTTAAGTGGGCTTAATCTAATTTGTCCAAATATGTATAATTAGGTGTGACTAATCTCCATTGTCTCCCACTTTAATTTAATACAATTAAATCAAGCCAAAGATTAGGAAATGAATTAGTTAAATGTTTGCCACCTTGATTTAATCCAATTAAATCAAGCCAAAACCACCTATTATTACATACTTACAATTACCATAATATCCTCAAATGGTAGAGATAATTATGATTTTACAATTAAGCCATTGATTAATTATTGAATTAATCTAATTAATCCAATTAGGTCAAAGTAAATAATCAATGTTATCCAATAACACTTGATTATCTTAGTTGATAATTATAATATCGAATATTATATTTTATCAAAAATAATCGGCTACCCAAGTGCTTAACGAGTACACTTCATATTGGGACTCTCTAAGTTCAGACACGTTCGTCATATAAGCCTAGCTAATATGTACGCAATTTGGCCACCTAATGAAGAACACGAACGAACTTTCTGAACTATACAAGTCGAGGTCATCACATATGTTTAACAAACCCTCCGTCGTAAGCTATCCGAGTTGTGCTTAGGAAACATAGAATATACCGTCGAGTTTCAAAGACGCACATCTCATGTCGACATGTCCACGATTCTTCATAACTGATGCGATCCACCATAGGTGATAGACTTTGGCCAAAGATTTAAGAATCGTGACTTGAATAACATGGATACCTAAACCCCTTATGGTACACATATGGGCCGACAGATCCTATCTTGCTTCGCACTTAATTATTGAGTACATCGGTCCACACCCAACGAACATCTAGAGGTCAGACCATGAAAGGTTTCTGATATACATGGCATCTAAGTGTGGAAAGGATCTCACACAAAATCAATGCTATCCTATAGTTAAAGGATTACATATGCTACCCGACTCGAGGAGATTCCTATTGACGATGGTGTGTACTTCCAACTATTAGGAATCACCGATGAGTCATTTAGTATTCACTCCAACGAATACCCACATGTCTATACGAGTTTCCAATACTCATGGTACATCACGTTAAACCATTAGAACTCCAATTCCAATATACGACATGTATTAGTCTTCTAGGTTATAGGAATTCGACCGTATTCCAAAACAACGACTAGGGATATTTACTTTAAGAATAGTTTACACCTAGTGTCAAAACTATTCTAAGGTCGATGTCATTCTTAGCATAACGATACATCAATTTAATACGCGTAATGACAATACCATTAATAGGGTATGAAATGAAAAATGTAGTTATTTTATTAATAAATAATAAAATGTACAATTCGGATTGGCACTCCAAGCACCAACTCCATCAGGTTTCTCCAACCAAAATTGTAGGTTTAGGAGTATGGGTTTGGATTTGATCTATTGAAGGTGTTTGTGGAACTGACTTTGTCATGGAGACATTATTGCAGGGCTGGCAAGGTTGGGCAAACTAATGTGACATGTTCATTTTAATTACAGATATGAAATGTGACTTCTTGAATTGACTTGACATAATCATTCTTCCTCATTTCTAATACTTCATTTTTTTTTTAACTAGAGATGCATATTTAGCAGAAAGGTCATGGTCTTCCCTAAGGTTAAACATACCTCTACCAGATGACTGTGGTTTTACAAATGACTCATAAGTACCAACTGTGTCCCATTGTTGTGCATTCTCTACTATGTGTTCTTAGTAATCTAGTGCATCTTCGGGATTTTTATCCTTAAACTCACCATTACACATCATTTCCACTACTTGTCTACCTTGGGGTGTTAACAATCGTAGAAGTAGGAAACCAACCTTCATGTTTCAAACCCTTGATGTGGATAAATATTTAACATTATTTTAAATCCCTCCCAATATTAGTAAAAGTGTTTCCCCTGACTCGTGTGTGAAAGTGGTGATTCTCCTCTTAAAGGAGTTTGTCTTGTGAGGGGGAAAGAATTTTTTCAGAAACTGCTCTTACAGATCATCATATGTTCTAATGGATCCTGACCTAAGGTTCTGCAGCCAAATTTTAGCTTTAACCTTTAAAGAAAAGGGAAAAAACTTAATTCGAATTATATTCATGCTGCAATTTTGGTCCGTGCAAGTATTACATATCTCTTCGAATTCCCTTAAATGCTGATGATGATTTTATGATTCTAGACCGTGGAATATGGGTAAAAGTTAGATGATACCTGGTTTAAAATTGAAACGTGATGCATCTGGAGAGAAAACAATGCAAGATGGTGATCTTGTCCTAGTGAGATTCATGAATTTTACAAGTGTCCTAAGATGATTAAGATCGCCATGTTAGGAATCATGTTCTACCTAATCAATTGGATTTTTATCTCGAGCAAGTGGGTTTTCATTTTGGTTCTCGACCATTTTGATGACGATGAAAGTAATGGAGACTCTCTATTTAATCTATCGCTAGAAGATCGAGACTAATATTTCATGCAATCTAAATGCAAACTATGTGTTAAAATTTACAAATGCAATACTTATAAAAAAATAAAAAGAATAAACAAGTGAAAAAAATGACAAAAAAATACAAAAAAAAAAAAAAAAAGAAAAGAAAAGAAAAGAAAAAAATGCAAGGATGTTAAATTAATATTTTATCTACTAAATTATATTTCGTGTCAAAGTAATAAAATAACCTGGTAAGTCCCGAGTCGATCCATATGGAATAGTTTAGTAAAATAAAATAATAATTCGAATAAAATAAAAAAGATTGAATTATTTGAAGTAATTGACAATTTTAAATTGTACTGCAATAATAAAATAAAATATTGGTATTAGGGAATCCACTTTTAATATTTCAAATTTAGAAATATTATTTTTATAATATATAAATTATCATTATTTCCCAATTAATTTATTTCAGGAATTAATTATGCCAAAACATATAAACCAGCCATAAAGGCGGTGATAACATTTGTTTATAACAAGTCCAGTCAGGTACTTAATTATGACAAATAAATAAAACCAGCGATATAGGCGGTAGCAAAGTTTTTCAATAATTAATCCAGATTTAAATTATTTATTAATCATTATATTATAATTTATCTATTATAATATAAATAAGATTAATATATATTTTTATATTAAAAGCTTCACCTTCACCCTAGCAAAATAAAATTAGTTACTCATGATTTGAATAGAAACACTCATAATTTTATTATTGAAAGAAAAAAATTACAAGAAAACTTTAAAAAAACACATAAGAGATGAAATCCTTCACAAAATTTCAGAGAGAAACCTATGAAGGATGCTGAGGAAAACTAAGGTGTTGGAGGTGCTCGGCACCTCACGCTCATAATTTGGGAGAAATCACTCTCACATATTTTTTATGTTGTCTTTGTATGTTTTGTCAAAGCATGCAAATTTATTTGCATGTTTTGACAAATCCTCCACCTTTCGACTGAAAGGTGGAGGCAAATTTATTATTATTATTATTATTATTATTATTATTTGTCTTTTCTTATTTGTTTGTGTTTTTAATAATTACATACAACACATTTTGGAATTTTCATCAATTTCAGTATTGAAAACTTCAGAATTAGAAAATCTTATAAACAGTAAAGTTGTAGATATTTGAGTCTTATTTCATCTGAAAATTGAATCGCCTCAATCAGATATAGGAGTAGAAGGTTGTGGCCAAAATACAAAAATTACGCAAGGTTGGAATTTCCGAAATTGTACACTTTTAAAACACCATGTCAAGTTTTTGGCCTCCAGAATCCAAATGGCATGTCTATTTTTCTAATTATCTATCCAAAGTATTATTTTACCTACATAAGAAATAAAAATCACAATAAAAATATATAAAACATAAATTTAATTATTATTTTACAATTGTGCTAAATTTAGGGGATTAATGAAACTACAAGTGTAAAATGATTACTTTCTCTTATAATAAATGTACATTTTTTAGTATCCATCAGATTTCACTTCCGATAATATTTTTACATCATTCTGAATGTGTAAAATATCATCGACGTACAAACGAGAAAAACCACATTACCATCAATGACGTGCTTGTATACACAAGATTCATCAATGTTCTACTAAAAATCATAAGACTTAATCGTGGTATCATATCTTATGTTCTAAGATCGAGATGCATGCTTGAGTCCATAAATGGACTTTTTCAGTTTTCAAACCTTTTACTTTTGACCTTTGGCTACGAACCCCTATGGTTGTACCATATAGATACACTCATCATGATTTCCATTAAAGAATACAGTCTTAACATCGATTTGCCAAATCTTATAGTCATAATATGCGGCAATGGATATGAGAGTGCGGATGGATTTGAGCATGGCTACTGGTGAGAAAGTATCCTCATAGTCGACTCCCTCTTTCTGGGTATAACCCTTGGCCACTAGCCTAGGCTGGAAGGCATGTACTTTCTCATATGCTTCATTCTTTCTTTTGTAGATTCACTTGTAAGCTATGGGCTTTACCCCTATCAGGTTGGTATACATGTTCCTAGACTGTTTTGGAGTACATCGACTCCATATCGAGGTTCATGGCTTTGAACCATTCCTCTTTATCAGTATCATCCATTACACTATGATATATCAATGGATCATCTACACCATCACTTGATGTGACAAATTATGCCTCTCCAACTCCTAGATAGTGATCAGGTTGTCGTACTATCCTCCTACTACGTCTATATCATTCTGAAGTACTTGTATCTGACGCTCAGATGTCAAAGGTGCTATGCTTTTGTCAAATATTGTTGACGATGGAGTGATGGTCAAACCATCAAGTAATTCATCGAGTATCACTTTACTTCGAGGTTTGAACTTCTTCATATAGTCCTCCTCAATAATTGTAGTATTTATCGATAAAAATACTTTGTTGTCTTATGTATTATAGAAATATTCTCCCATAGTCTCCTTAGGATAGCCTACAAATATGCTCATATGAGAACGTAGCTCTAACTTTATAGTCTTGTTCTTTAACACATAGACCGCTTCACAACTCTAAGGGAGTCTTAGTAACAGTCTTAGATAGAATTAAGATTATACATTGTTGTTTGCAATGTATATCCCCAAAATGAAATATGTAATGAACTATACCTAAAAATAGATCTTATCATGTCTAGTATGGTCCGATTTCTCCTCTCTGTAACAACATTCTGCTGTGGTGTTCAAGGTGCTGTGAGCTATGATATTATCTCATACTTAACCAAGAATTCCTTGAAATCACTATCAAGGTATTTTTCTCCATGAACCAACTGTAGAGTTTTGATTGTCTAACCTATTTGATTCTTAACCTCAACACGAGACTCTTTGAACTATTCAAAGGTATCTGACTTGTGCTACATTGGGTAAACGTACCTATATCTTGAATAATTGTCAATGAATGTGACAAAGAATTCATAACCACCTCGGGCTCTTGCATTCATCAGTCTGCAAACATCCGAATGTACTAACTCAAGTGGTTCATTGGCTCTTATACACTTTTTTAGTAAATGGTCTCTTGGTCATCTTTCCTTATAGATAAGATTTGCAGACTGGTAAAGTACCAAGCTTTAACTGTTTTAAAGATCCATTCTTTATCAACCTATCTATATGGTCAAGGTTAATATGACTAAGTCTAAGATGATACAAATATGTGTCATTATGAGAAATCTTTTGCCATTTTGTATTATGTTTTTCAACCTTAAACATTTCAGTGTTGAGCAGTGAACTATATGTTAACGACCTTAACACATATAAGTTATTTTATGAGTTTCATGTGCATATAGTTAATCCATTTCTAGTAATAATAACTAAATTATTATTTAAAAAAAATGGAAAAACCATCATGTAAAAGTTTTGAAACAAAAATAAAAATTATGTGACAAAACGGGAATAAATAACGCTTTGTTTAAAGTCAAATAACTATTATTTGAAAAATTGAAAACTAGTAACTCCCACTGCTTTTACTGAAAAGACATTTCATGTCCAAACTCTCATAGTAAAGTTACTTTCAGCAATGTCTTTTCATGTATCAAGTAGTTATACCCTTAGGCTTCCCAATGTTCTTTCTCTTCTTTGTATACTTAAAAGATTCGGCAACACTTACCTCTCCACTAGGTTTATGAGGATCCATCAGCATGGACTCCTAAGAGGTAAGCTCATTTTGCAGTTGTATAACAGTGATTATCAACTTGTTCACAATATAGTTGCTCTTAAACTGCATGAAACTCTTCAGAAGATTTTCCATGATCAGGGTCACTTGGCTATGCTCGTCAGTAAAAGTACCTTGAGTTTTAGCCGATTGAGATAGGTCATTATCCTCAAGACGTGCTCTCAAACGGATATACCTTCCTTCATCCCTACGGTCATCGCTGAGGCCATAGCCTCATGAAGTTGCTGCTCAGAAGAATGCTCGAACATGCCCTGAAATTACTCCATCATCAAAGATGGTGTAGTTATTGGCTCATGATTTTCAGCAAAAATCTCGGACATCCCTACTTAGCAAATAACAATGAGCTTTCTCATTGGCTGCGACCCATTTTTGATAGGCATCGCGCACACCTTTACCATAATTTCAGGCCGGCTCTAACAATTTTGGTTGCCAACACTAGGCAATGGGCTCCACTTTCACAATTGTTAGCGTGTTAAATTGAGCCAGGACATGAATATTGTCAAGTATGATTTTATTAAATTATTAACTGTTTATGCCTTTGAGGATTGTTACATACTACAGAGTTCACAGAGAGCATTTAATTAAAGTTAATAACAAGGTTCAGAGACTTCATCCAACCTACCATGGCTTTGGTAAGTGTATTTGGATCCAATGGCATAAGTAGATTTGGAAATTTAATCTTTTTTAGATTAGGAAATTATCATCTATTCATTCACACTAAAGGTGTGAAAATACCATTAAATTTTCACATACCTACTCTCAATTATGAGAAAGAGACATTTTATGCTCAAATTATTAGTTTTTTTTAGTATAAATTGTCATTTTCATAAAAAATTTGGGTTTAAAAAATGTAACAATTAGTAAATTTTTAGTATAAAATATTCATTTTCATGAAATGGGGTGGACAGATGAAATTTTTTTAAAATAAAGATATTTTTTAACTTTAATTTATTTTTATATGGATAGATGATAATCTCTCTTTTTTATTTTTCTTTCATGCATGTTATTATTAACAATTAAAATTTAATTATATAAAAAAAATCTCTAACTACCAAATAAAAAATCAAAGCATAAAATTCAGTTTAGCACTGAATTTAACTCCTCGGTAATTACCCTTGTGGGACCCTTGTGGGCGTTCAACTATCAATTCTGCTACAATGACTAAACTGGAGTGATTCAATTAATGATCTTCAGTGCAGTTGGTTAAGTGTATCATCTCTTTCTCTGATACATTGTATCATGTCTTTATGGCTTAATGAAATGCTTGGAAAGAAAAGTTTCAGATCTCTTATCTTTATTCGAGATTTTACCGCCACAACTTATTATCGGTTAAGTTATGAATTCGAAGTCAAAAAATAATAGTTATGTAAAAAATAAAATAAAATTAAAGACAAGATTTTCGTACATCAATATATTCTTTCCGTATCTTGTTTTAGCAACAACATTGTCTACCGGGCATGACTTTAAAGTGCTTATAATTATAAAGATAGTACATAATAATTAGGAATTACTTCTGTTAGATGGGGATTTCTGCAGCTAAGATGTTTGAACAGTTCAGCATGGGCAAAGAGGAAACTTCTCATTTTTGGAGGATCAGATGTCAGATGTATTGGTCAGTTTTCGGACAATAAGAGAGTCCGAGCATTTCTTTCTCGGATTTGGCGCAGATTTCAGAGACCGGCGACATCAGGGCCGAGGCCAACCACAGTAGACCGGCTGCTCGGTTGGTTTTACCTTACCTCCTGGAGCAAGTTGATGAGCTCGGATATTATGGATCAGGGCGGGTGCAGTCGAGGTGTTCGACAAGCTTACTGGCCGACGTCCTATAGCCGACGCGTGACTAGGATAGTTTGGACTTTTCCTTATGAAATCTACTTTCGTATTTGAGATCTTACAGACTATCATCATTAATGAAAAAGGCATGATAGCGTACTTTTACGGCGTGATGTGACGGGAAATCCGAGGGTAGGATTGCCTTTCGGCGATGGCAGATGGGGAAAAGAGCTTGTCAAATCACCGGAAACCTGCAGTGCTGGCGTCACAAAGATATGGGAACAATATTGTATATCCATTAGTATATAAGGAGAGGGCGATCTCATTTGTAAGGGTTGGAAATTTTTTATTCTAGCATTACTTGTAACAAACTCAAAGAAACAACAAACAGCTCGATTACTATTAGATCTGCCCCTAAACAGGTCGGTAGAGCTCGTTTTGGTAATAAAACAACCCAATCTATTTTGTGCCTGTGGACGTAGTTGGATTTGTTCCGCCGAACCACGTTAAACGCTCTTTGTCGATTTTTGTGTTTGCTTTGTTTTTTGCCACATTTGTCTTTGGTCTCCTCATAACCAAACAAATTCAAGGTTGAAGGAGGATTGTCTCAGGAGGGTTATCTCGAAAATGTCTCTGGGATGAAAATCACTCGTCAACAGTTGGCGCCATCTGTGGGGAAAGAGCAAAAAGCGACTTGCGTGGTAGGACGATGGCGGAAGACGGGAACCATAGATCGTCGGAGAGTTCAACAACAGAGTAGATGAAAAAAATGGAGGAAAGCATGCGGAAGGATAGAGAGGAAAGCCAGATCCTCATGAAGACCATGTTGGACAAGCTGGAGAGACTAGAAAAAGTGAATAATGAAAGGATGGAGGCTGGTCCAAGTTAGAGGAAAAACGAGATAGCCAAAGGAAAGAGAGTGGTAGACCTAAACGGAGACGATGAACCCGGGAGGAAGGATCCCTAGAGGGTGAGGTCGGTTGTGATAGCAAGAACCTTGCGGGCAAAAAGAATGCGGGAAGAAGAAGAGAGACAGGCTCCAGAGTCCTCCAGTAATAGCCCACGCTCTAAAATGGGGAAGGTGAAAGGCATGGTGGGGAGGATCGAGAGGCATCTAGTCACAGAACACGTCGTACTCGGAGAAGCATGCGTGAAGAAGCTCGCGGGAGACAACGCGAGACCACTGAAAACCATATGAAAGCTTGGTTCATAAAGGAAATGAGAAAGTGGGAAGATAACTTGAAGGCGGATAAATGAGATAATCGGGACGGGGATGCGGCATCTCTGTTCACAGAAGAAATCCTGTTAGCTGAATTTCCTAGGTCTATGAGCTCATACATGGGCCATACTGACCCTAAATCCAATATTGAAAGTTTTGTTTTGCTGATGGAGGTCCAAGGAATGGTGGGAGAGGCCATATTCAGGGTGTTCCCTTTAACCCTGAGTGGGCCTGTAATTTTGTGGTTTAGAAGTTTGACTTCAGGAAGTATCGGTAGTTTCTCTCAGCTCAGGAAGTCCTTCGTCCGGCATTTCAAATGAGCGTGTGTCCCAAAGAAGACAATATGAGAGTTGAGGTTGATGAAGTATGGGGATGATGAGCCCCTAAAGAACTTTATTGAAAGATACCACAACTTAGTGCTGGAGGTCGGGGCGTACGAGTCATCGAAAGCACTGGAAAGTCTCAAATGGGCCCTTAGGGTGGGGAAGTTGTGGAGTCACCTGAGGGTGCATGACATCCCGGATTACGCCACTGCCCTGGAGCTGGCTAGGAAGTTTGTGTTAATGGAAGAAGAATAGAAGGTCGCCCGGAAATGGGTAATTCAGAAAGAAAAGGTGGTGAGGCCGGAGTTATCGCGAAGACCGGACGGAGAGTCGAGGAAGCCACCTCTGACACAAAGTGAGTTCAGACCAGTGCCTTCCAGAAATATACCACAGGAAAGAAGGGTTCAAGCACAAGTAAATCATGTGGCCGAAGGGCCAGGGTACACACCTTTGAACAAGCTGTTGGCTCAGATCGTCAAAGAAATTCAAGGTAGGGGCCTCGTAATGGAGCCTGATCTGAGGAAATATCCGGTGGAAAAGAAGAGTGAGAAATTTTATTGTGTACATCATAACATGAAGGGACATACGGCAGAAGGTTGTAAGGACCTACGAGAGCAGATGGAAAACCTAACGCAGAACGGCTATCTGAATGAAAATGAAAATGAAAATTAAGGCAGTTATCAGGTCATTGTGGGCCGACCTTTCATGATGAAAATGAAGGCCGCCATGTCATGCTATTATTTGAAATTGAAGTTTCCCACCCGAGCTGGGATCAGGATAGTATGTGGAAGTCAGAAGGTAGCCAAGAGTTGTTTCGCCACCGTCTCAAATGAGACTCTTTGTGTTGAGAAAGATAGCCGGGAGATGAGAGAATGGAAGAGGAGGAGGAAGTAGTTGAGTCTCCAGATCCACGGTCTGAAGATTTTGCCCAATTGGGGGCAGCTGAAGAGTTGGAGTCAGTAGAACTCTTCGGCCCAGAAAAAGTTATAAAGGTAGGAGCGGGTTTGGAGGAAAACCTGAAGCAGGACCTACTGAAGTTTTTGTAGCAGTACGCAGACATTTTCGCTTGGGGCATAGCGACATGCCTGGAATAGATCCCAAATCCATCAGCCATCGTTTAGCGGTGGATCCGGCTCACAAGCCGATCAAGCAGAAGAAAATGATATTCAATTAGGAACGTTGCGATGCGGTAGGGGCCGAGGTGGAAAGGTTGTTAAAGGCTGGTTTTATCAGAGAGGTAAAATACCCGGAGTGGGTATCAAACGTGGTTTTAGTGAAGAAGCCTAGTGGGAAGTGGAGGATGTGCGTAGATTTCTCCGATCTTAACAAGGTCTGCCCAAAGGATAGTTTCCCGCTTTCGAAGGGGGATCAGCTGGTAGATTCGACGGCGTGTCATGGGCTACTCAGTTTCATGGATGCTTTCTCAGGATATAATCAGGTCAATATGTATCCCGAAGATGAAGAGAAAACAACTTTCATCACAGATCGGGGGCTTTATTGTTCCAAGGTGATGTCTTTCGATTTGAAGAATGTTGGGGCTACATTCCAGAGGCTGGTGAACAAAGTTTTTAAGCCCTTCATCGGTAAAACCATGCAAGTATATGTTGACGACATGATAACGATGACCAAGGAACCGGAGAATCATTTGGCCGACCTCGCGGGGACTTTAAGTTGATAAGAAAGCATAGTATGAGGCTAAACCCAGAGAAGTGTGCATTCGGTGTAGCGTCAGAAATGTTTCTGGGATACATGGTCAGTGCGCGAGGAATAGAAGCAAACCCACAGAAAATCTTAGCAGTTCTGGAATTGAAATCTCCCAAGACGGTCAAAGAGGTGCAGAGTTTAACGGCCAAGTGGCTGCACTAAACCGGTTTATCTCCCGGGCAGCTGGCAAATGTCATCATTTTTTCAAGCTGATTAATTAAGAAGGCCAAGAATGAGGTCATTTGGACGGCAGAGTGCGAGGAAGCCTTCATGTAGCTCAAGAAGTACTTAGCTCAACCCCCGCTTTTGGCTAAACCAATCCCGGGTGAGACTTTATTCTTGTACTTGGCTGTTTCTGAACATGCTGTAAGCTCGGTGCTAGTGTAGGAGACCGATAAGATCCAAAGGTCGATGTATTATATTAGCAAAGCCTTACTGGACGCAGAGACAAGATACCCGGCCCATGAACTAGTGGCTTTATCCTTGGTTACGGCGGCCCAGAAGCTGCGGCCCTACTTCCAAGCTCATCCTATTGGGGTATTTATTGATCATCCTCTGAGGCAGATCTTGCATAAACCGAAGGTCTCGGGTCGGTTAGTAAAGTGGTCTGTGGAGTTAAGTGAGCATGATATATCATATTTATCGAGAGCGGCGGTAAAAGGGCAGGCTCTGGCAGATTGTGTGTCCGAGTTCGCAGGACCACAGATGTTGGAAGTTCTGAAGACCACGTGGGAGTTGATGGTGGACGGTTCAGTCAGTTCACAAGGCTGTGGAGCTGGGGTATTTTGCGGAGCAGTGATGGCGATGAGGTGGTATGTGCCCTAAGATTCACCTTCGAGGCCACGAATAATGAGGCTGAGTATGAGGCCATTCTGGCCGGTTTAAGGCTCTGCGCGGCGGTGGGTGTTAGGGATGTGATTGTAAAGAGCGACTCCTAACTGGCCATCCAATGTTAAAGGGCGGGTTTCAGGCCAGAAAGCCTAACATGATGGCTTATATGGCTGAGGTGAAGAAGATGATTAGGGAAATGGATATTGTGCAATTCGAGCAGATTAGTCGAGAAAACAACCATCAGGCAGACTCACTGGCTCGACTGGCGTCCTCAATTAAGTCAAAAAACCTAGAACCATCGCTTTAATCTGCGTACAAGAAAAAAGTGTTGGGAAGCCGGAGGTGATGGAAGTAGATACAGAAGGAAGAACCTCTTGGATGGACCCGATCATGAGTTACTTGGAGACTGGGGAGACACCTGAGGATAAAAAGGAGGCAAGAAAGTTGAAGTACCAAAGCTCAAAAATTTGCTTGGTTGAAGGAGTCTTGTACCGGCGGGGGCATACGGTACCACTTTTGAGGTGTCTTACAGCCGAGGAAGCAGATTATGTGCTCAGAGAGATTCACAGAGGAATCTGCGGGAGCCATGCCGGGGGGTAGTCGATTGCATTTAAGGCGTTGAGGCAAGGGTTCTACTGGCCGTCCTGCTGAGCAGTTGACCACTCTGGTCAGCCTCTGGCCGTTCACCCAGTGGGGGCTAGACATCATCAGGCCAATGCCAGCGGGACGGGGACATGCCAAGTATGCCATCGTCGCCATTGACTATTTCACCAAGTGGTAGAGGCTGAACCCATGTCTAAAATCACAGAAAACAAAGCAATAGATTTTGTAAAGAAGAGTATCATCTACCGGTTCGGAATTCCCCGAGCCATCATTACTGATAATGGGAAGCAGTTTGACAGCAAGGGTTTCAGAAACCTATGTGAAGACCTTCAAATCGCCTTGAGATTTGCTTCACCTGCTCATCCCAAATATAACGGACAGGTCGAGGCTACAACAAACAATCAAGGCAAATCTAAAGGCCAGGCTCGAATATTGTAAAGGACTGTGGGTCGAAGAGTTACCGAAAGTATTATGGGCGCACCGGATAACCTGTAAGGACTCTACGGGGAAAACTCTTTTTTTCTTGGCTTATGGTTGTAAAGGGTAATTCCGGTAGAGATCAGGATGATCACGCACTGGGTCCGACATTTTGGGGCTGAACAGAACGAAGAGCTCGTCAGGAATCATCTCGACCTGTTCGAAGAAAAATGGGAGACGTCGGCTATGAGAGCGGCTGTCTATCAGCAGAGAATGACCCATTTTTACGACAAGAAAGTTCAGGCTCGGTCCTTCCTCCATGGAGTTTTATTTTTGAGGAGGGTCACATTGAATACCCGAAGACCCAAAGAAGGTTCATTAGGCGCCAAATGGGAAGGGTCGTACATACTGGTGGAGATAGTAAGACCATACTTATCTTTTGGGGCAGTTAGACGGTACCCGGTTCAAGAAGTCCTGGAACGCCGAGATGCTGATGAGATATTTCCAGTAGGCCTTTTTGTAGGACACAGAAATTAGCGATGCTGTTCCAGGCTCGCGGCCTAGTCGGGAGTACGGAGTAGCCCACGGGGGAACTAAACCGGAGAAATAACATGGAGTCGCCACCCAGTGTGAACTGGGAAAATGACTTAAGGCCGCACTCACCCCTCGCAAGGGAAGACCTCAAACCGTTGGGTTCAGAATGGTCCCTTACTTAAGCCATTTGTAATGAATGGATTTGTGCAATAATCTAACCAAGCATACGCAACAACAACCTACATCTAAGTTTGCATACTACCTATATCTAAGTTTGCATGCATAAAAGTAAGTCGAAATAACGGTAAACACACAATTTCACGAACATATTAAATAAATAAATACGGAAAGATAAATAAACAATAACAGTAAAAGCATAAATATTAAAAAGAGCTAACTAAGCATATAATGGGGAAAGAAATAACTAAGAAAACAAACATGCATAAAAATGATGAAGGGATCTGTCCAGTGCGTGCGAGTTCGTGTAGCGTTCGCAAACGCGTTCAAACTGTAAACATAATGCACGCGTTCGAGTAGCGTTTGATAACGCGTTCGAACGGTAAACAGAATGCACGCGTTCGAGTAGCGTTTGATAATGCGTTCGAACGAGCCGAGGCAGAATGTATACGTTCGTGTAGCGTTTAATAACACGTTCGAACAGAATCACAAAAACGATACCTCTAATCACATAAACACCTAAATCATGCATAAAAAAAGAACATACTAAACAACTAAATCATGCATAAAGGAAAATAACATACTAAAAGATTATGTCAAGAATAAACATGAGATTGAATGAAACGAAATATGTGTGTCTCTCAAGTGGTACGTGGAGTTGTTTCCCAAGTACAGACCATATTACCGTCCATTTGGATTCGGCTATGGAATTTACGTCTGGGTTTCCATCCAATATACCACAAGAGATAACACATATTTCATTCATCTCATGGCCACAACATTCATGAATCCACAATACACATGCGAATAAATAATAACAAAAGAACGGGAATAAATAAAAAGGTGTCCTCAGGTCTAACCTCTTAAGTAGTCTCTTGGAAGTACGTTATGCTACCGTCGGAAGGATTAATGCTCCGCAACTCCTCTGGTTCACTGGTTCGTTGTTTTCCTCTGTTGCCTCGCGGTTTCGGGCTGTTGTTTCCTCTGTTTTGGGCTGCTGTTTCTTCTATTTTTGCTGCTATTTTTGGATTATTTAAAGGTGTAATTTGGAGGTGATTTGGGCTGCTGTTTGCGGTAATTGAAGGCTAATTTTCAGGGTGTGTTTTACGGTAATTGAAGGGGTTTCAGGGCTGTGATTTTTGGTGATATAAGGTGCAGTGTAGGGGCTATTTTTGGTGGTTGCTGGGGTAATTTTCAGAGGCAGTTTCAGTGAAGGAGGAGGCTGCTGGATGTCGTGAATGTGAAGGTTGGCTTGAGGGCTGTTTTTGCGGCAATTGCATGGAGAGTTTCTGTATGTTTTGCGTGAATGTGCTAGGGTGTGAAGGGTTGGTTTAGGCTTCTTTTTTATAGGCAAGGATTGGGGTTTACCTTATGTGAATAGGGAAATAATATTGTGTAATTATGGGGGAATTTTTAATTAGTGTGCTATAAGGAAAAATCTATTTAATTAGGGATGTGATTTGGTTTGATTTGATTTGATCTCTTTTAATTAGGAATATGATTTAATTTGATTTGATTTGATTTCTTTAATTTTGGAAGGTGATTTGTCTTGATTTTAGCATGTGTTTAATGTGTGATTTTGTTATTTTGGAAGGAGATGGGCATGGGTTTGGTCTATTTGGGCATGAATTTGGTTTGTTTTGGTGGGCTTGGTGTGTGGTTTGGTGGTGTGTGGGCTTGGTGTGTGGCTTCCGGGGGTTTGGGCTGAAAATGAATTTTAAAACAGAGGTCCAACGAGCGAACTCACAGCTAAGCAAACGAATTTAGTCCAACAATATATCAATTTCTGACTTTTCCCTTCCGATGTCTGTTTCCCGCGACTTCCAGCTCTTTGAAGAGGTAATGTCTCCATGTGAGACTCATCATCGGGACTTATATGTAAAAATACAGTGCCTATAGTTGCCCCCACTTTGATGGGACTTGTGTAGTGTGTGACAATGACAATCCTATCAAAGTTATGCAATGAATTTTTACTTACCTGGCTCGCCAGCTGCCACCTGACTTGCCTGCTGCTTCGAACTGAGTTGATGATGCAGTGGGCCCTCGACACTGAGACACATCCCGGAACTGCAACTGATGTGTGGGCCATCGACCCTGGGACACATCCTAAAACTGATGATGTAGTGGGCCCTCGACCCTAGGACGCATCACGGAACTACAACTGACGATGTAGTGGGTCCTCGACCCTGGGACGCATCCCGGAACTGCAACTGATTTGTGGGCCCTCACCCTGGGACACATCCTAAAACTGATGATGTAGTGGGCCATCGACCCTGGGACGCATCCCAGAACTACAACTGACGATGCAGTGGGCCCTCGACCCTAGGACGCATCCCAGAACTGCAACTGATAATGTGGGCCCTCGACCTTGGGACGCATCCCAAAACTGATGATGTAGTGGGCCCTCGACCCTGGGACGCATCCTGGAACTACAACTGATGTGTGGGCCCTCGACCCTGGGACACATCCTAAAACTGATGATGTAGTGGGCCCTCGACCCTAGGACGCATCCCGGAACTACAACTGACGATGTAGTGGGCCCTCGACCTTGGGACGCATCCCGGAACTACAACTGACGATGCAACGGGTCCTCGACCCTGGGACGCATCCCGAAACTACAACTGATAATGTGAGCCCTCGACCTTGGGACGCATCCCAAAACTGATGATGTAGTGGGTCCTCGACCCTGGGACTCATCCCAAAAACTGCTGATGTGGGCCTCGCCCCCAAACTGATACATGTGTGGGCCTCGCCCCCAAACTGATGCTGATGTGGCCCTCGCCCGCACGCTGATACTGATGTGGGCCTCGCCTTCAAATCGATACTGATGTAGGCCTCGCCCCCCAAACCGATACTGATGTGGGCCTCGCCCTTAAACTGATACTGATATGGGTCTCGCCCCCAAACTGATAATGATGTGGGCCTCACCCCCAAACTGATACTGATGTGGGCCTCGCCCCCAAACTGATACTGATGTGGGCCTCGCCCCCAAACTGATGCTGATGTGGGCCTCGCCCGCACATTGATACTGATGTTGATGTTACATATCAACATGCTGTATTGCCTCCCACAAGATAATCCTGATGGCTTAAACATTTTTTCGTCCTCAACGGATGCTTCGTGTCGAAACCAGAGAACCTTCAAAGTATTTAATACACTCAAATCTGATCGTATGTATGAGTGATCTGAACTAGACTCCTAGTGTGTATGTGCCAAGGCTCTTTCGCAACTTACTCCTTAAGTAAACCAACTCGATGATTTTGTCTCAGAGAATTGGATCAGTGGGTCTAACCAACCGAGATGTCTTGATCATACTCTGTGATTACTCCCTCGTACTCAACATGATATGGTTTTCTTCTTCTTTTCTTTCGTCTCTTTCTTTTATTTCTTTTCATTTTGAACTTCTTTTTCTCTTTTCTTTTTTTCTTTTCCTCTTTTCCTCTATTCTTTCTCTTTTTTTCGACACACCTACCCTTTAAGGTAGCATTTCTCCTCACGATGGTCCTTATACTCGCCCATGGGTAGCTTTACGCTTATCGGTTATATGTGGTCTATTTTTCTTTTTCTTTTCAGAGACTTGTTCTTTGTTTCCAACCATATCATATATCTTAGCATAAGTAAACCAGGATGGACATCTAGGAAAACGGTCATTCACTGATCCGCCATCTCTTTAACTAGTCATCTTGTCGACCATTCAGGCTTCTACTGCTAAAATCCCATAATCAAGTGCTCGTGAGTCTAGCCAAGATCAATCCACTCAGAATACCAGATGAGAGCACCTCTCGCACTTATCGTTTCTGAGGTTTCTCCCTATAGCAAATAATTTCATCACCGGACATATGCCTAACCATCAAAGACTTCTTTTTTTTTCTTTTTTTTTTTCACTCCTCTGGAATTCTTCTTTTCAACCGCTAATAATGTGGGACTCGCCCCCTGGGATTCCTTTCCCTGAAACCAATACCGATGTGGGCCTCAACACTGGGACTCATTTCCGAAACTAATACTAATGTGGGCCTCAACCATGGGACTCATCCCTGAAACTGATACTGATGTGGGCTTCAACCCTGGGACTCATCCCCGAAACTAATATTCATATGTTGCTGCTTCTAGTTGGCTTCCATTTGCTGCTTTCTTCTTTTCTTCTTTGAAACCTGTGAATACAAAACAAAATAAAACATAACAAAACAAAACAAAAGAATGCAAATACGTTACGTGTATGCATGCATGAATGGATTTCCTATTCTGTTGGGTTAGGTCTTCCGCCAGTCCTCTTGGTGATCGCTCGACCTTCTCTTTCTTAGGCAAAATACTGCTTCAATCTATCCACGTTGATCGGCTCGGTGAACTCGTTCCCTTCCAAGTCTGACAGTCTCACTGCCCCATTTCCCATTACTTTCTGGACTACGTATGATCCTTCCCAGTTAGGTCTGAACTTCCCCCTCGGGTCGGTCGTCGACGGCTTTGACTATTTAAGTACCAGATCACCCTTTCTGATTTTAGTAGGACGCACCTTCTTGTTGAATGCTCGAGCCAACCTCTTTTGGTATATCTGCATATGCTGTAAGGACTTCATCCTATTCTCATCCAGTAAAGCTAAATGTTCAAATCTCTGCGAGACCCAATCTTGTTCAGGTAGCTCTGCTTCTGCTAAAACTCGCATGGACTGTATCTTAACTTCAACCGGCAGTACTGCTTCCATTCCGTAAACCAAAGAGTAAGGCGTGGCCCCCGTTACTGTTCTCACAGAAGTTTTATATCCCCACAGGGCGTACGACAGCTTATCAGCCCAATCTCTATAGTTCCCCGTCATTTTGGCTAACGTCTTCTTTATTGTCTTATTGGCTGCTTCGACTACCCCATTTGCTTGTGGTCGGTAAGGTGACGACTTATGGTGTCCTATCCTGTACATCTGCAGCATTGCCTTTGTTTCTCCTTGAAACTTGACTCCATTGTCGGTTACTACATGATGCGGCATCCCATATCGGTAAATGATGTTTCGGGCTATGAAATTTGCCATCTGCTTTGCTGTGACATTGCGAAGTGACTCGGCTTCCACCCATTTCGAGAAGTAGTCTACTGCCACTACTATGAAGCGATGTCTGTTTGATGCGTGCGGTCGAATCTCTCAGATCATATCAATTCCCCATGCTGAGAAAGGCCACGGCTCTGACAGCCCCTGCAACTTTGTGTGCAGCAAGTGGTTCAAATTACCGTGCGTTTGACAATCATGACAATGCTTTACCAGCTTCGCACAGTCAGCTTCCATGGTTGACCAATAAAAGCCTTGTCTCACTATTTTGCGGTACAAGTTCAATCCATTCATGTGCGGTCCACATACTCCGGCGTGTACTTCTTCCATTGCTTTCTGAGTCTCTTCCTTCTTCAAACACTTCAACTGGATGTCATTTGCATGTCTCTTGTACAGTTCTCCCTTCAAACTCACATACTGAGAAACCAACTTCTGGATGGATGTCCTCTCTTTTCTGCTTGCAACTTCTGGGAATTCCCCGTGTTCCAGATATCTCTGAATGTCATGATACCAAGGTTTCCCGTCGTCGACCTCTATTTCTAATATCCTTTCGATCTCGTAGACAGGTTTGCTTGCCGTCGTCAACACTAGAGGTCTCATCACAAACTTCTCCGGATTTTCCCAACTTGCGGCAAGTGTAGCCAATGCGTCTGCCATTTGGTTCTCTTCTCGCGGAAAGTGCTGGAACTTACAATCGGGGAGGGCCTGTGCCAGACTCCTGAGGTGGAATAAGTAGGGTTTCAACCGTTCTTCCTTTAATTCCCATTCTCATTGCATCTGTCGGACTACCAACATCGAGTCTCCGTAAACTTCAACGTTCTTAGCCTTTAAAGTTATCAACGCAGTCAGTCCAAAGGCGCATGCTTCATACTCAGCCATGTCATCATTAAAGACAGGGATATCATCACTCAATCTATTTGGAGGGTCCTCATGCCTCACATTCTCAGAGCCTCCTCCAGCACGGGCACAACCATATTAGCCATAGCGGTGGTCAAAGCTTGCAACTGCTCGATAACCTTAGTGAGACTAGTCTCCAGCTGATCCATACGAGATCCCTCGTTAACTGATTCGCTCATGTTTGCTAACGGCCTTTTGATGATTCTTCCATCTTTCCTAACCCAACATGTATCTATGATGTCTTTTAAAACTGCATGTTATCATGTATGCGTGCGATGCATGGAATATATAAGTCGTCTCATTACCATTTTAAAGCATTTAATCATACTATTGCGAGGTGCAAACTTGTCCCAGTTGAAAAAGGCCCAACAGGTTTACACTTTTGCGATAACCTGGCTAAACAGCTTCAAATGATAAGAGGCCTAAACGCAAAATAGCCCATTGGCATTTTAGAAGCTTTTGGCCCAATTTCCATAAAGCACGGACTCGTCCCAGTTTAAATGGCCCAACAAGCCCATACCTCATGAAAAAAAGTCCAACTGAATCCAAATGACGATGGTCCTAAACGCAAGCATAAAGGAATAGTTTCTATTGGTCCTACAACTATAGTTCATATGCGGGTTTATAGGGGTATAAACAAAGGCTCCCGCTGACGAATGATTGCCCACAACTAAGACTCCACACTCAAGGGTCCAAGCGACCAAGTGAGCACACCCTTTTTTATACGCTAAGGTACGTGCCAACGAGTTATGATGCGTGACTGACTGTCAAATGGATTTCCTATTGTAGATTCCCCAGAGGGAGGGTGGAGCGAACTCTCTTAAATACCCAAACCTCTTAGGCTCTTATCGCCTTGGTGATAGGAATAAACAACAAGTCCTCTAAATTAGTCCATCACAGTAAGCTTCGAGTAAATGATTATTTAGGTGCCTTCACGACTTTTCCTTATAGAAAGGTAGTGAATGAAGGAAGACACCAAACAATTACCAAGCTTTAATAATGCCTTTGATTAAACCCCTTCAACCCACGGTAGACACGGTTAACTAAAGCATAAATCACAATCATTACAAGACATTATTTCGGGGTCAATTCTCTATCCCCAGTGGAGTCGCCAGACGGTAGGACACAGAAATCGGCGACGATGTTCCAGGCTCGTGGCCTAGTCGGGAGTACGGAGTAGCCCACAGGGGAACTAAACCGGATAAATAACATGGAGTCGCCACCCAGTGTGAACTGGGAAAATGATTTAAGGCCGCACTCACCCCTCGCAAGGGAAGACCTCAAACCGTTGGGTTCGGAATGGTCCCTTACTTATGCCACTTGTAATGAATGGATTTGTGCAATAATCTAACCAAGCCTACGCAACAACAACCTACATCTAAGTATGCACACTACCTATATCTAAGTTTGCATGCATAAAAGTAAGTCGAAATAACTGTAAACACACAATTTCACGAACATATTAAATAAATAAATGCGGAAAGATAAATAAACAATAACGGTAAAAGCATAAACATTAAAAAGAGCTAACTAAGCATATAATGGGGAAAGAAATAACTAAGAAAACAAACATGTATAAAACATGATGAAGGGATCTGTCCAGTGCGTGCGCGTTCGTGTAGCATTCGTAAACACGTTCGAACGGTAAACAGAATGCACGTGTTCGAGTAGCATTTGATAACGCGATCGAACGATAAATAGAATGCACGCGTTCGAGTAGCGTTTGATAACGCGATCGAACGATAAATAGAATGCACGCGTTCGAGTAGCGTTTGATAACGCGTTCGAATGAGTCGAGGCAGAATGCATACATTCGTGTAGCGTTTGATAACGCGTTCGAACAGAATCACAAAAACGATACCTCTAATCACATAAACACCTAAATCATGTATAAAAAAAGAACATACTAAACAACTAAATCATGCATAAAGGAAAATAACATACTAAACGATTAAATCAAGAATAAACATGAGATTGGATGAAACGAAATATGTGTGTCTCTCAAGTAGTACGTGGAGTTTTTTCCCAAGTACAGACCGCATTACCGTCCATTCGGATTCGGCTATGGAATTTATGTCTGGGTTTCCATCCAATATACCACAAGAGATAACACAATTTCATTCATCCCATGGCCACAACATTCATGAATCCACAATACACATGCGAATAAATAATAACAAAAGAACGGGAATAAATAAAAAGGTGCCCTCAGGTCTAACCTCTTAAGTCGTCTCTTGGAAGTGCGTTATGCTACCGTCGGAAGGGTTAATGCTCCGCAACTCCTCTGGTTCACTGGTTCATTGTTTTCCTCCGTTGCCTCGCGATTTCAGGTTGCTGTTTCCTCTATTTTGGGCTGCTGTTTCTGCTATTTTTGTTGTTATTTTTGGATTATTTAAAGGTGTAATTTAGAGGTGATTTGGGCTGCTGTTAGCGGTAATTGAAGACTAATTTTCAGGGTGTGTTTTACGGTAATTGAAGGGGTTTCAGGGCTGTGATTTTCGGTGATATAAGGTGAAATGTAGGGGCTGTTTTCGGTGGTTGCTGGGGTAATTTTCAGAGGCAGTTTCAGTGAAGGAGGAGGCTGCTGGATGTCGTGAATGTGAAGGTTGGCTTGAGGGCTGTTTTTGCGGCAATTGCATGGAGAGTTTCTGTATGTTTTGCGTGAATGTGCTAGGGTGTGAAGGGTTGGTTTATGCTTCTTTTTATAGGCAATGATTGAGGTTTACCTTATGTGAATAGGGAAATAATATTGTGTAATTATGGGGGAATTTTTAATTAGTGTGTTATAAGGAAAAATCTATTTAATTAGGGATGTGATTTGGTTTGATTTGATTTGATCTCTTTTAATTAGGAATATGATTTAATTTGATTTGATTTGATTTCTTTAATTTGGGAAGGTGATTTGTCTTGATTTTAGCATGTGTTAATGTGTGATTTTGTTATTTTGGAAGGAGATGGGCATGGGTTTGGTCTATTTGGGCGTGAATTTGGTTTGTTTTGGTGGCTTGGTGTGTGGTTTGGTGGTGTGTGGGCTTGGTGTGTGGCTTGCGGGGGTTTGGGCTGAAAATGAATTTTAAAACAGAGGTCCAACGAGCGAACCCACAGCTAAGCAAACGAATTTAGTCCAACAATATATCAATTTCTGACTTTTCCCTTCCGACGTCAGTTTCCCGCGACTTCCAGCTCTTTGAAGAGGTAATGTCTCCATGTGAGACTCATCATCGGGACTTATATGCAAAAATACAGTGCCTACACTTTTCTTCGAACTTCGAAGTCATTGGATGACCCGACCAGGACCGGAAAATTATTGTAGAGCCTCTTTTGAAATGACCCACAAAGAGTTGTAAGAAGGGCAATAGGTCCCTTGAATATGAATAAACTCTCTCTTTTGAATTAAGAAACTTGTCCATTTTACTTGTTTGTTAATTGAATGAGAAAGCTGTGTTCAATATTCTTGGGATGTTCTCGAAGCGAAGGGGTGCTCGGAAGTTAGGATGGTTACCAAGCCCATGGCACGCCAATCCCGGGTGTCATTATCAAACCTCCGGGTGGAAGTGTCCCGACCTGGCTCATTTCACCTTTGAGGATCCAGAACGCATAAAGGGATGTGGTACATGTGGGAAAAGCGTGAATCTCGGCACGCCAATCCCGGGTGTCATTATCAAACCCCTAAGACCGGAGCATTACTATCTCATGACTCATATCTTTGAGGAAATAGCTCGGGTAAACCGGACCCATGGAGGTTTTTTCCCCTACGCGTTGGCTGGTGACTCCCGTTAAGAACCATCTCGAAGCACATGGCATGGGGACGGCCGAATGGCCTCCATGACTATTGTGGTCCCGAGTAAACCAGACACATGGAGGTTTCTTCCCTTGCGAGTGTTCTGGTGAGTCCCGTTGAGAAACACCCAAGGAATGGCGCACATGGGGTGTCTTCTTCCCCCGTGGGGTATCTGCATAACCGCATCGGATCAGGAGAAGCATGGCATGGGGAGGTTTCTGCCCTCATAGCGCTTGCAGACTCCAAAGCCGCCCAGCATGAGGAGGTTTCTGCCCTCAGGGTCTCTGCCGCTCATCGATCCGTAGCCCGGCTAGCCGGGACGCTAAGTTGTAAGATTCAGAATTATGTTTTGGGAGGCACCAGGCAAGACGCTGCCTCGGGGCACCCGAGTTATTATTCTTTTCAGGTTTGTGTGGAGTATGTGCTGAGTCACCTCCCTTTTGCTAACTTTATCTTGTTCCGTTTTTATTTTTCACCGATGCCCGGTAAGGGGACGCCCGCGACGGGATCCGCAGAGCCTCAAAGGTTGAAAATCTTCCCTCGTGTAAGTCTTAAATGTTCCACCAACTCGGGGTTGGATTCGTTCCGCTGATGCTTTGTTCCACCTGCTCGGGGCTGGATTCGTTCCACCGATGCTATGTTCCACCAGCTCGGGGCTGGATTCGTTCTGCCGATGCTATGTTCCACTAGCTCGGGGTTGGATTCGTTCCGCCGATGCTATGTTCCACCAGCTCGGGGATGGATTCGTTCCGCCGATGCTTTGTTCCACCTGCTCGGGGCTGGATTCGTTCCGCCGATGCTATGTTCCACCAGCTCGGGGCCGGATTCATGCCGCCCATGCTTTGTTCCACCTACTCGGGGCTGGATTCTTTCAACCAATGCTATGTTCCACCAGCTCGGGGCTGGATTCGTTCCGCCGATGCTTTGTTCCACATGCTCAGGCTGGACTTGTTCCGTCGAGGCTATTTGTCTCTCCAACCTCAGGGTCGGGTTACGTCCCACCGAGTCCTTATTTTCGGCTTAAGGACGGAACATATGAAGATACCAGGGATGACCTGAGTTGGCGCCAGAGTAGTTTTCCACATGCTTCCTAAGGCCAACCACTTGGTGGCTGATCAGCGCACTTAAGATTTTTGTAGTTCTCGGAACCAACTCGTACACTCGTTGGAACCAAGAACTAGGAGATGGATGTTGATGGGGATTTCTGCAGCTAAGATGTTTGAACAGTTCGGCATGGGCAAAGAGGGAACTTCCCATTTTTTGAGGATCAGATGTCTAGATGTATTGGTCAGTTCTCGGACAGTAAGAGAGTCCGAGCATTTCTTTCTCAGATCTGGCGCAGATTTCAGAGACCGGCGACATCAGGGCCGAGGCCGACCACAGTAGACCGATGCTCAGTTTGGTTTTACCTTACCTCATGGAGTAAGTTGATGAGCTCGGATATTATGAATCAGGGCGGATGCAGTCGAGGTGTTCGGCAAGCTTACTGGCTGACGTCCTATAGCCGACGCGTGACTAGGATAGTTTGGACTTTTCCCTCTGAAATCTACTTTCGTATTTGAGATCTTACAGGCTGTCATCATTAATGAAAAAGGCGTGACAGAGTACTTTTACGCCGTGATGTGACGGGAAATCCGAGGGTAGGATTGGCTTTCGGCGATGGCAGATGGGGAAGAGAGCTTATCCAATCGCCGGAAACCTGCAGTGCTTCCGTCACAAAGATATGTGAACAATATTGTATATCCATTAGTATATAAGGAGAGAGCGATCTCATTTGTAAGGGTTGAAAACTTTTTATTTTAGCATTACTTGTAACAAACTCAAAGAAACAACAAACAGCTCGGTTACTATTAGACCTGCCCCTAAAGAGGTCGGTAGAGCTCGGTTTGGTAATAAAACAACCACATCTATTTTGTGCCCGTGGACGTAGGCTGGATTTGTTCCACCGAACCACGTTAAACGCACTTTGTCGATTTTTGTGTTTGCTTTGTCTTTTGCCACATTTGTCTTTGGTCTCTTCATAACCAAATAAATTCAAGATTGAAGGAGGATTGTCTCAAGAGGGTTATCTCGAAACTACCTCTGGGACGAAAATCACCCGTCAACAACTTCAAACAAAATAATTGGGCAAGTAATTAGGATTATATTTTTACATGTAATTAAACAATCAAAAATCACGAGCTGACCCTACAATCTTAAAAACCTGACTATTTATAGGTATTTGTCGTTCAAGTGGACATGATATAAAGTATGGGGATATAAATATGAACCAATGAAATTGTGGGTGTAGTAAATGTAAGCAAGAAATATTTCAGCAACACACTGTTGCCTTTCCAACGAACTCATTAACTGCTACTAGGAAAATAAATTAGGATATGGTGTTGAGTACCACACAGTCATTCTTGTACATATGTTTTTTTTTTTTTTTTTTTTTTTTTTTTTTTTTTTTTAATTTTGTAAAGAAATTATTTCCGTAATTGGAAATAATCTAACATACATTAAGACTCATCTTCGTATCCCAAAAAAATATGCCATTTTTAGTTCTTTTAATTTTTTTTTTTTTTTTTTTTTTATAATCGTTGAAAATCCCGCTGTCAAATCATCTCTTATGGACTTAAGCGGAGCAGACTGTCCAGACTCTTATAAGAAACGGACTCTCAAATTCGAACTCATAACCCGAAGGTCAGATCCTAATACTTACACCACCAAACCATGCACCTTGTTACTATAAATGCAACCTCTAATCCCCCACTTCCATCACCATTTGCATGATTTAAGTTCAGTCCATAATTCTATTGATCCACATAGTAAGCTTCTTAATCTCCATGCCACTATGTGTGTGTATGCTTGTAATGGTATGGGTACTGGGTGGTTTTGAGCTTCAATAAACACCAACCACTTTTTATGGCTGTTTTAATGGGATCAAGTTTCTTGCGTTCATTATTTTTAAAAGTTTTTAAGTTGTTTCCTACTACTTTTGCTTGTAGTTTCAGTTTCGCATTTCTAGTTCTATACCTGTCTTGGTTCCTAAGCTATTGTGATTGGGACTTTATTTAGTCATCGATCGTTACTAGCATTTTATTCTTCTTCGTATTAACACTGGAGTTGACGTTAAAGATTGTTGAATTTTTCTGGAAAGATCCATATGCTACATTTTTTTCCAAAGGTAGGATTGACCACAACATCAGCTTAAATGAATGCCATTTAATGCTTTCTGCATTTGATATTCTGGAATTTATTTTCAATTCTATATCACACCCATTGTGTGAAGGGAAGTTTGTTGATTATTTACATAGTTGTTAGGTTCTGTTAGCGTATACATATTTTTTAAAATCTAATTATCTGAGCATACTCTAGTGGGAGGTGGGTCTTTCATGACTTTATGTTCTATTTTTGTTTTTGTCTTTGTTTTTGTTTTTGTTTTTGTTCAGGGATTCTTATGTTGATGATCTTATCAACTCTATCAGGGTTTTGTGGAACTGCGATCTTGTTAAATAAGTGTTCAGTTTGCTGAGTCTTGTGTTGTGTTGTTCAAGTTCTTTTCGGCCAAAAATGAAGTTTTTTGCAGCTCAAGTGGAGGAAGGGAGGGAGGGGCAAGATGGGAAGCCTTCAGTTGGCCCTGTTTATCGAAATTTACTAGCCTTGAATGGCTTCCCTCCCCTTGGCCGTGATTTGAATACTGCTTGGGATATCTTCAGGTAATTGATTGATTAATTGTTCTTCTTTTCTTTCATATTTGAATAATTTTAGCATCTTTAGAGGACCAAAAAAGTTAATTTTAATATACAACATGATATTCAAGTGATCTGGACAATGGGTTTGCTAATCTACTATGTGGTAACATTTGATTATTTGTATATTGAGGTCTAATCATCTTGTTGAGTTCATAGTTTTGATTAGAATTATCTTGATGTGTAGCTCATCTGTTGAGAAGTATCCAGGAAATCGGATGCTTGGCTGGCGTGAATACGTTGATGGGAAGGTAAATATCTATTTGAAAGCAAGTAAAGCGGATTTTTTTTCAGCTTTGATTATACCGTTTTGCTAACATCGACTGGTTTTTAGTTTGGGTCTTATGTCTGGAAGACTTACAAAGAAGTATATGAGGAAGTTTTGCAAGTTGGTTCTGCATTACGAGCATCTGGGGCTGAACCTGTAAGCATACACGTGTATTTGCTAGAAGTTTATGATTTTTGAGAGCAAATTAATTATGGTTTAATTAAAAAAAGAATTGTTACAGGGTTGTCGTGTTGGGATATATGGAGCCAACTGCCCTCAGTGGGTTGAGGCAATGGAGGTTTGTTCTGACATTTAAGTTTGATCTAATGTTGATTATTTTTCACTTTTTTCATGACTATATTCAACAAGTTTTTTTGACTTTTGTGTAGGCTTGCAATGCCCACAGTTTAATTTGTGTACCTCTTTATGATACCCTCGGTAAATTTTCATGACAAACTTATTGCTTTTGGAGATCGAAATTCATATTCTTTCTTGCATGGAAGAAGATTTTGGATTTTGACAATGGACCTAAAGCTTAATTTCCATATTTTATCGCTATGCAGATGATTTATTTTCTTTGTTTTAAGCAGTAACTCCTCATGGGTTGTCTTGGATGCAGGACCGATGGCTGTAAACTTTATAATAGATCATGCAGAGATTGATTTTGTTTTTGTCCAAGATAAGAAAATGAAAGAAGTAAGGTTCAAAATACCTGACCTGCTTTTTGGTTCAATAACATATTCTTGACAAACTGATCCCTCCTAGTGGGAAAAGGCTTTTGTTTGGTTTGGTGTCACTATAATTTTTAAAATTTTAAGAGCAGCAGATTGTTCTGATTGATCCATAACTTATGTGCAGCTACTGAATCCTGATTGTGGATCTGCTCAACGACTGAAAGGTGCAAATGACTAGTTATATTTTAGTTTGCTGAACCAGAGAACATTTTACTGATTTTGTTTGTGGTTGCAGCAATGGTTTGCTTCACCTCATTGACAGCAGAGCAGAAGGAAATGGCTGTGCAAACTGGGATTAGAACATACTCATGGCAGGAGTTCCTCCACTTGGTTAGTTTTTCATCTTTCTATTATTTTTTGAAGCAAGATTTTCCATGCGAAGCATTATTGAGCAACATGAGTTGCTCCATAACTAAATCAAAGAATATGCTTTCATCCCTACATTTGCATGCTTTTGTATGTTATGTTTCAACTTCAGAGTCTGTTGTTTACCAGGGGAAAGAAAATGCATTGGAGATTTTGCCACCACAGCCTTTTAATATCTGCACAATCATGTATACTAGTGGCACCAGTGGAGATCCAAAAGGTGTCGTGTTAACACATGAAACAATTGCAACATTTGTTGGCGGTGTTGATCTATTTATGGAACAATTTGAAGACAAGGTGAATATATTAGTAGACCTCTTTAACATTGATTTTACATGATATGGTTTGGTTCTTGTTGTTCAAGTATTATCTAGTGTGAGGCGGTTCATACAGTGAATCAACTATTTATCTCCTTTTCAAAACAAAATATGCTTATTTCGTGCTATTATTTTGTATCTCTCTCTTTCCCTTCCTGTATTTGATACTCTAAGATACAATTTTCGTGACTTTACATAGATGACAGTCGATGATGTGTATCTGTCTTTCCTGCCTCTTGCTCATATCCTTGACCGCGTGATTGAGGAATATTTTTTCCGTAAGGGTGCTTCTGTTGGTTACTATCACGGGGTATGCTTCTGGAACTCTCTTTTCTATTGTCGAGTGTTGATTCATTCTTCAAGAGAACAGCAAGGATTTAAAGTTACCAACAAAACCAAGTTTTTCTAATGTTTGATTGAGGAAACAAGGGAAAATAACTAAGAAGCAAATTATGAAGGTCTATTATACTTGCTACAGTGTTTAGTTCCCATCTTGTTTAGCTAATATTATACTATTTTCTGCACTTCACATCACTTTAGGTATTCCATACCTTCTATGTCAAACTCAAAATATCCATTCAAAGTTCTGTTTATTTTCTTATTAAAGGATTTGAATGCATTGAGGGATGATTTGATGGAGCTGAAGCCAACGCTTCTGGCGGGTGTGCCTCGGGTATTTGAAAAGATTCATGAAGGCAGGGAAACTTTTCGGGTCATTGGTCATTAGAATAGTCTGTAAGTTCATTGGCTATGAAATCAGACAAACCAGCTAACCAAATTAAGGTTTTCCTCTATTTCAGGTATAAAGAAAGCTCTAGAAGATCTCAGACCTCTAAGGAGGCGAATTTTTGATGCCCTTTACAAATAGTAAAACGCTCTTCCATATGGTTCATAATGTTCCTTCAATTCACAAGAGTTTTTGTTCTCTCTATTGAATACTATTGACAAACGATACATTGTTACTTCATAGTATAATTACGATTCTGATGGTTGCCAAATTGATATGCAGCAAACTTGCTTGGATGAATATGGGGTATAAACAGAGAGAAGCATCACCGCTGGCAGATCTATTAGCCTTCAGGAAGGTAAGATATTTAAATCCTAAAATCTGGTGAGAGTTAGTGGATCAGATTTACCTTTTGATTGAACCCCAATGCCTGTTCCAGCTTCCAATATTGTGGAACCTTATTTCATTTGGTTTATTGTTAATTTCTTCCAAGAACTTCCTTTAACTATCTCTTGTCTTTTCTTTTTAATCAGGTCAAAGCCAGGTTAGGTGGTCGCCTTCGACTGGTAATATGTGGTGGTGCACCCTTGAGCACTGAGGTGGAAGAATTCTTACGGGTCACTTGCTGTGCCTTCCTGGTCCAAGGCTATGGTAACAATCTATGCCTATAGCTGTAAAGATTAAACCATAAAACATGTAGGACACACAAGACATTGGAGGAATTTGAAAAATAAAATCTTTTATTCTAGAATGGACATGGAATTAACTACTCCATTACATATCAAGTACTTTATGGTTGATATGTTATTTCAGACCATGTTTGTCAACTTCTAAACCTTTTATTGCTAAACAAACTACTGTAAAAACTTCTATAGCTTTAGCAAAGGCTTCTTGTTACAACTTTTCATCAAAATGTACATGTATCTCCAAAACAGCATTATCCATAATCCTCAAGAATGAAATTAAAATGCATTATCTTTCTCATGCTTCTTCCATATTGCGTTATGGATTATCCAGGGTTGACAGAAACTTGTGGGCCAACCACTATTGGCTTTCCAGATGAAATGTGCATGGTTGGTACTGTTGGTCCAGTGTCTGTTTTCAGTGAACTGCGTCTAGAGGAGGTCCCAGATATGGGCTACAGTCCGCTTGCTTATCCTCCCTGTGGTGAGATATGCGTGAGAGGCAAGACCCTTTTTTCTGGGTATTACAAAAATCCAGAACTGACAAGAGAGTCCGTAATAGATGGGTGGTTTCATACAGGTCAATCATTGTAATTCCTTAGTCATTGTAAATTCTACACTTGTGATATTCTGTTCTGATTTTATCATTCTCTTGCTTACTCAGGAGACATAGGACAAATATTTCCCAATGGAGTTGTTAAGATTATTGACAGAAAGAAGAATCTTATAAAACTATCCCAGGGAGAGTATGTGGCACTTGAATACTTGGAAAATGTTTACAGCGTTGCTCCAATAATTGAAGATGTGAGCATATCTTATACTTCTTAGTTGATTTGGTCATTTATCTTTTATTGGTGGTTCATATTTGTTTATCTATTTCATTTTTTTCCCTAAAGATCTGGGTCCATGGGAACAGCTACCAGTCAATGTTAGTTGCAGTAGTTGTGCCGTATGAAGAAGAAACCAAGAAATGGGCATACTCGAATGGCCATACTGGTTCATTCTCAGAACTATGCTCCCTCGATCAGTTACAAAAGTATATCCTCTCAGAGCTAAAGAGTGCAGCTGAAAAAAAGAAGGTAACATTTGCTTGAGTTAAAGTCATTGAACTTGATCTCCTATCTCTTGCTTGTTCACTGAAATGTTCTTAAAATTTTGAAGATATAAAACTAAGGGGAAAAAAAATAACAAATCTCCTCCTCATATTTAGTGAAAATAAGTGAAAACCCCTTGATGTTTTAAAATTTCGGCCAAGGCCTAAAAGCAGGGTCTATCAAATATATATGGTATCGGCTGAGCATCAGTGAGGGGAATTCGGCCAAGGCCTAAAAATAGGTTAATTAAAACTTCTTCTGGTCCGTCAGATGGTGTGATGTGAACCCAACCGAAATAATGTCCAGAAAAGCCCACGACCAAAGATGAAATCACATCCAAGAAAACAAATTAGATTGTTAAGCGAAAATCCTAAAGCAACAAAACTCTAGAACCCATGCTTGAAATTAGAAGATGCCACAAGATTTGCAAAACTTTCATAAGTCTCGTTCAGAATAACACTTAAAAGAGAAATCCATCTCTTAGATATGCAATATTGGCCAAGAAACTTGTTATTTTCATTAAACTATCAAATTTGTCTTTTTACAAGAATAATGGTCAGGTTAGCCCTAATTCTACCCTTAATATGATAACCCTAATTCACTAAACCCAATAACAAAAGAATCTTCTATTTTGTGTAATGGCTTTAAAATAACATTAGAGTTCAGCTCAACACAGAAACATAACATAAACTTAAAACATAAAACATAAAATTTGATGGCTAAATTTGAGATCGCATTTTGACCCGTAAGTAGTTTGAATATGTCTTTTACACAAACTAAAACGTTGTAGATTTCAAAGTCCTCTTTCCCACGCAACTTGAATCACCAAAATACGAAGACTGCGCAAATCCTATAGTCATTGCCTAGGTGGTATTCTCTTGAAAATCTTGAACTTCTTTAGCCTAACTCTGGGAGGTCTCTTCTTGCAAGCTTGAAGGGTTTGGCCTTGAATCTTAAACTTGATCTTTTCTTGAATTCGGTCAAGACCCGTTTTCTTAATGGATCTTGTGGATCTAAGGCTATCTTGAACTTGAAATTATGAATCTTGAATAAAGCCTAAACCTTGTACTCTGGGTCATATCATTCCCCCTCTCCTCGAAAGGATTCGTTCTCGAATCTAAACCTGTATCAAAGGTTAGGATATGAAAAGCACGAGGTCGACTAACTTGAAAATAAAAAACACAACTAGGAAAATGATTAGTAATGTAAACCATATATATTGACTATCAACCTCATGATATACTCTATTAAGATCTCATCTAAAACTCAACAACACTCAATTTTATCACATACATGCTCGGCCTCTTCAAGTTCACACTCAATGACTTTGACCTCACATGTATTGTTCCTTTCATAATCCACATCACAACTATCAATATTGCTCACAACCTCACCATTATCTTTTTGTTGCACACTCTCCTCAATACCAACAACATCATCAATCACCTCTCTCATCTCCTCACATTCTTCCATGAACTCTTTCCTTTTATATTCGGCCAACTTCTCTTTCTCTTCATACTTCCTTTGCAACATCCTAATCTCACTCTCATAATATGTCCCAATGTATTACGCCAAGGTTCTTTTAGTTCAACCTTCTTAATAAGCCTTGTTTTAGTACCCACTATCATGATCTATTCTTTCTTTCATTTCTTGCAACCTATCAAGCTCCTTACCCATGTCATGCTATCTCCTCAAACACTCATCATGGATCATCATTATGTAACCCAAAGACTCAAAGCAATAAATCAAGAATAAATATTTAACAAAGAATGACAAGACTGAAGAAACTAATAAGACTCTAGAACAAGAATGACACAAGGAAATAAGATCAGACTATGTACAACTGAAAGTAATTCACACAAACAGCCACTTACTTGTACTTTACTACCAAGGAAACTTGCATACAAAGTAATTTGCACATAAATTATCTCTGAGCAACATGGGAAACATAAATTAACAAGAATTAACCAAGCAATTTTAGAATCTGAAGTGCAGTGGATGTTCACGCATTTTTTGAAGAAAATCATTCAAGACTCGACCTTTTTGATCAAGGATCTCTAAGATTCAATCAAGAACCGTAAAATACTGAATAGCACAAGGTGAATCTTATCAATTTCCTTTCTTTCTTCTTACGCAACCTGATCGCAAATTTTGATATGATTCTTTTTTCTTTTTTGTTTTTTTTTTTTGTAATTTTGTGACCTAATGACTCAAGAATAACCAATAACTAATTAAGACTCTCAAAGACACTACGAATACAAAATAAAACATAAATAAAATGACCAGAAACCTGAATTAAACACAAACTAGAACAATTAAAGAAAGTCATCTTGTAACTAATGTTTGATAAGGAATTTGGGAGCCGATATGTGCACACATGGACTTCAACGGTGTACTATTGACACCGTCTCGTCGATGTAAAGCATTTTTGTTCTTCATGTAAAGCATGAGGAGAATTTTACTTAGTTTCACCAAATATCAGGATATCGCTCATTTTTCCTAAAACTAAGAAAGCATGCACCCATGCATGCTTCAATCTATTTCTTTAATTTCTCATTTTGTTGGTATACGAGCAGCTGAGGGGCTTTGAATACATCAAGGGAGTCATTTTGGATCCGGTTCTCTTTGACATGGAAAGAGATTTAGTGACTGCTACATTGAAGAAGAAGAGAAATAAATTGCTCAAATATTATCAGGTAACAAGCATTACTATCTTTTAATTTTTTTCATTTGTCGTACATCAATGATTAAAATCTTGCCCGACTCTTCAACAATCAGTTAAGTTATATCCAACATCGTACAGGTGGAAATTGACCAACTCTATGAAAAAGTGGCCGCGGAAAGACGGTGAATGAAAATGAGTACAATGAATACTCAACATTTCATTTTGAAAATAAAAGTGTAAGAAAACAATCCTCTAGTTCTATAGCCTGTTGCTTTATGTTGAAGTATAAATATCTTGAACAAGCTAAATTCATGGAGAAATAAAGGACAGTTATGTCTGCTTAACATATTAGAAATCTAAAAATCAAGGACCATTTTTTGGTTTTGGCACTAAATATTTGTGGCTTCACTAGCCAATCTCAATCGCAAGAGTACCACAATCACCACCACATCACATGATATCATCTATGGATACATATTAAACAAAATGGTTTACAGTTTGTATTGATTGACAGTATAAACTAGCTTATAAGTATTGTACTGAGAGTATAAGTTAGCTTATAAATTCATCAAATTCTATACCGAAGGGTACATTACTGTTTGACACCAAATTTTCGTTTAGAAGATTAGTTGGGTTTTCTAATATTAAATTCTCTGTCCACGAGTTGAATTTATAATTTTTGGGGAATTTGTACTTCTTTATTGGTCGTCTTTGCATTTCTCATCAGAACACAATCTTGGTGTGTGGGAAACATAATGTAGGAAAGAGTTGAAGGTTTCTTGTTTAGCTTTTAGTAGATATAGGCTTGCCTATCAAAGCATGTTAATTTCTCCGTTTTATGATATGTATATTTTGTAGAAGTTCAGTAGGATTATCATTGTATCTTATGTAGGATTATAATTCCTTATCCTAGTCTTAGTAGCTTTCCTAGTTCTCCTATGACTTCATTATCTTATTGTTTTATAAATTTTGAGTTATTTTAGATCTCTTAAATTTCATTAAACTTCTCCTCTGAATTGACCAGAGTTCAGCTTGTTTAAGTTTGTCTTCTGCTCTTTTGTTGGTTGTTTCAAATTCTACCTCGTCAGTTATTGTTGTCATCTTTTTTATTTTATTTTTTTAGGACATTGGTTATGGATATGATGGTTTTAAATGAAGTTGCGTAACAATTTCTTGCAACATTTTAATCTCCAGATACTAACTCCTCCAATAACTAGAAATTTTAATTTGAGATAGTGTATTGAAATAGCTTCTTTTGAGTTCACCATAAATGGCCGCCCAAAAAGTACATTATAAGCCAATGGGTGGTCAACCACTAGCAACAGAGAACATGTTAAGTAGAGTCGACACTGACCGGTGCAATCACAAGCGTATAACGCAAGCGCACGTATCGTTCAAATAATATAAAAATATCGATCCCACAAGGACTTAATTCCTACTATTGTTATTAATTGTTGATACTATTTATTTACATGTATCTAATTATAGGGAGAAGGGAATGATTACTTTTGGTTGGTTGAATGTGGATTTGCTGAACAAATAAATAAATAAAAATACAAAAGAAAATACTAAGGAAAATAAACAAAAGACACAAATATATAGGGTTGTGACTCTACACAGTATTATTCTAATGATGAATTGATTCTATTATATATGTGTAATAAATCAGTTTGCTAACCTGGAACACAAAAATATGCAAAAGCCTTTGTCGATGATCAGATACAAACACTCAAATAACCCAATTAATCATATGTCTATGTTAACCAAGTTACCTGAATTCATTAAGTTTAAGTTCCAATTATGGCTACCCACGCCCGACAGGTATATGTCTATCATGTAAGGAAATCTATTAAATGATTATCTATCCTCAAGGAAGATCGTAAGCTATTGAATCTAAGGCTGAAACCTAAAATCCATTTTCCAAGTTCATTTTAATTTTACCACATCAATCTTATTGGTGATCAGGTAACAAGAAGCATTAAGCTTAAGACTCAATAAACAAACTAAAGAATTACCCATTATATAATTAAATCAATTATTAAATATGTGAATATTTTGTTTCATCACTTCCCTAGAATAAAAAGACAATGCTGGGGTTAGATGATCCATATTTAATATTTCAAATCTAGGAATCTCACTTATTATAATATATAAATTATATTATGTTATGCTTTATCAGGAATAATAATGTTAAACATTTAAAACCAACCATATAGGCGGTAATCCATTTAGTCCAATTACACCAGCCATATAGGCGGTAATTATCTGTCACATAAAGACCAACCATATAGGCGGTAAAGTAATTTATATTTAAACCGACCATATAGGCGGTAATAAAGTCTGTCATTAATTAATCCGGTTAAATTATAATTTAAATATTATAATTAAATGAGATTAACCTAAATAATTATATTAAATGTTTCACCTTTTACCCCATCGGAAATTTAACTACAAAACATAAAAGTAAATAAAAATAAAATACTAAAATTAAATGTAAAAATAAAAATACATAATTTAAATATTACAAATATTTACAAAAATAGATGTTATCCTTAAAAGTATATATAAACCCTAAGGAAAGCACGAAGCAAATGAAGTGCAAATGGCCTCAATTCTCTGGGCAGGCCCGCGTCGCAACACGCAAGTTGTTCTTGCTTCGCGACGCGATGATCCGTTGAAAAGTCAAATGTGTGTTGAACTGTTGACTTGCTGACGTGGCACGCGGCTTTGACTGCTGACTGCAGACGTGGCACGCGACTTCTGTCGGCGTAATGAAATGTTGACATGTGGTACGTGGCAGAATTCGGTCCACTGAGATGCTGACATGTGGCGGACTATGATTGGCTGTTGATGACATGGCGACACATTGCAGATGACTCGGTATTGCAGCTGACATGGCAGGACATGTGGCACGCGGTGGATGTAGTCGAATAAGAAGATGACACGTGGCACGCGGAGTGTTGGCAACATGTGATAGTGACACGTGTCACGATGCATTTTAACAGATTTGTTGTGATGACGACACGTGGCAGACGCACATTAGCATCCGGTGCATTTTAGCATCGATGAATTTTAGCAAACTTCACAGATTTTGACACGTGTCTTAGCGCATTTTAGCAATATTCCAACGCACGTTAGCGGCCGCGACGCACCAAATTACCATTTTGTATTTTTTTTCATTTTTTCTCTATTTTAGCCCTGAATTGCTTCCAATGCTTCCCAAACTTTATTTATCTGCAAAACAACACAAAACATATCAAAACGTTCACAAAACTCGAGAAACTATACAAAATATTAGGTTAAATTGTGGGTTTTCTAGGTCAAACCAAGATCAATTAAGCAAATGAAATGTGTGAATACGCAAAGAAGATAGCGGAAAATACTTACAATGCTCGGTTGGATGTAGAAGAGAATTCAAAACTTTGCCTCCATGGTTGTTGCTCCAAGCCTTTCCTTTGATGTATGTTGATCTTCCAAGCATCTCCTTGAATTCCAAACTCATGGATATGTTTCCCTAACACCTTTGTAAGACTCCTTGTGTGTGCTAGCACCTTAGATTTTGAAGCAAAATCAAGAAGCCATGAGCCCTAGGCTCACGGCATTGGAGAGGAAATATGGAGAAGGCCATTCGGCCTTCATGAGGAAGAGAGAAAAAATGAAAAAGTGTGTGTAATAAATTACAAAATTGAAAGTCATATACCAAATAATAATAAAATTGTTAAAATGTCATTCAATCCATCACACTTGTGTGTTATACAAGCAACCATCAAAATCCCATCAACTTCCATCAACCAAAAGGTGATGTGATAGACAAGTGATGTGACTTGTGAGGTGACATCTGGGCCCACTTGATTCAAAATCCGAGTGGGCCCGCAACACATCCCGGGCTCGGGTTCGCTAATTCCGAATTAACGAATTTTCCATTGCGACGTAATTAAATCCAATTTAATTAAATAATTATGCCTAGTAAAATTACTATTCAGTGCACTCCCACTAACCTCCTTATATACACAAGAATTATCTTCGTTTTGAATCAAATCATATACCATAATGATTACATCAAAACGATGATTCCAATAATTCAATGCTTGCTTCAATCTATAAATGGATCAATTTAACTTGCAAACCTTGTTTGCATGGTCTTGCACGACAAAACCGTTAGGATGTTTATAAACATCCTCCAAAAGGTTTCCGTTGAAGGAAAGCAGTTTTGATGTTCAGCTGCCATATTTCATAAATGAAACATGCAGCATTAGCAAGCATTATCCAAATGGATTTTAATCATGGCAACGGATAAAAGGTTTCGCCGTAATCGACACTATGTTGATGACGATACCTTTTGTGTAAAAGCCTAGCTATGTACATTTATATGTTGCCATCCATGTATATCTTCCTTGAACACTCATATAGTACCAATAGGCACAATGCCTTCCGGTACAACAATCAGTGTCCAAACTTGGTTGGTATACATGGAATCCATTTCGGACTCTATGGCACTTTGCCATAATAGGGAGTCGATACCTTGTATCACTTCCTCATACGTAGCCGGTTCGTCTTTCTCAATAAGATTGACATCTTCATGAGGTGAGATCAGAAACCCATACCTCCTAGGTTGTTTTCTGACTCTCTCCGACTTACGCGGTTATTGTGTATTCGAAGATTGTGGTACAGTTTCATCCCTGATGAACTGTTTGTGTTCCGTTAAAGAATCAATGCCTGGAACAGTATTACTCCAATTTTCATCGAGTTTTACTTTCCTCTCACTTACCACTGCATATAAGTATTCCTCTTAGGAAAATCGCATGGCGAGCAACAATTACATTGTTCTCTTGTGATTTGTATAAGTACTATACTTTGGTTACCCTAGGATAACCCACAAATTAGGCACTTATCCGATTTGGGTTTTAGTTTGGTATCATCCAAACATATGCCCAGCATTCCCAATCTTCATGAATGAGAAAACCAGGTTTCTTTCATGTTCATATCTAATATGAAATCTGTCTAACAGATTTTTCATGGAACCTTATTCAAAATAAGTATTGCACTATTTAATGCGTATCCCTATAAGGAAAATGATAGCTCAGAGCGACTCATAATTAACCTTACCATGTCCAACGAAGTTCGGTTTCTCTGTTCGGACACACCGTCAAATTGAGGTGTTCCGTGAAGAGTCCACTGTGAAAGAATACTATACTCTTTCAGGTAATCTAGAAACTTATTGCTTAAGTATTTTCCACCACGGTCTAACCGTGACAGTTTAATACTTCAGCCAGTTTGTCTGTCTACTTCGTGTCGAAACTCTTTGAATTTATCAAAATTTTCCGATTTATGTTTCACAAGAAACACATAACCATAACGCGATGCTACATCCGTAAAGGTTTCGAAGTGTTCATATCCACCTCTAGCCTAGCTAGATATGGGCCCACTTACGTCACTATGAACAAGGGCTAACAGATCGGTGGCACTTACACTTTTACCAAGTAAAATGTATTTTAGGCACTTTGCCCAATAAACTAGATTCGTAGACTTCATTTGATTAGAATCAAATCCATCATAGTACCCACTCTTGGAAAGTGTGGATATACGAGTCTTATTAGTGTGTCCCAGACAACAATGCCACAAATAAGTCTCATCTGATTAATTCAGTTTGAGCTATTTGTTTGTCATGTTATATGTTTGAGATTCATTTATATTCAAAATATAAATACTGTTATTCACATCTAATGTGTTTATCTCAATATCATCTTTATAAAATAAAACACTTAGTGTTCTAGAATATAAAGGTATACCTGTAACGTGCTAAACTTAGATATAGAGATAATGTTTCTAGTCAAACTAGGTACATTATAACAGTTTCCTAATTTAAGTACATACCCGAAAGGTAGTTCCTAAACTTAGGATTCTACGGTTAAAACAGTGACTTTCGTCTCGTTTCCGACTCGTAGGTCGATCTCAATTGAAGTCAGTCTCCTGCTTATCAGCAGATTCTGCACATCAGTAGATATTTATGTACCACATTTAATATCAAAAATCCAATTTTGAAACTAATAGTGAACATGTTTATGACAAACATGCTTGAATCCCGAGCCTTGCCCTTCTTCACTTCCTTCACGTCTGCCTTGTCCATACGGCAGTCACGCTTTTAGTGACCCCGTTTGCCACAGTTTAGGCAGACATCTTAGGATATGTCATTTGTCTTCCTAGAAGACTGTGGCGATTTTACCTTTGCCCCCTTTTAGAAGCTCTAGCTCTGCCTCCTGAGCATAGCCATCAACTCTCCAAGAGATTACTCTAAGTTCATGATGAACCTGCCCCAACTTTCGGGTAGATACTATAAGATCAAATCTTTGGTAGTCTCGGCCAAGTAGGTAATGCCCAGCTAACTAGCTGATCGATGTCAGCAATCATCAGCGACACCTAGTGCTCGACAGATGTACCATCTGACATACGCGAGCGAAAGAGCTTCTTTTGCAATTCGTACTTCTAAGATCTAAGGTTAGATCTTAGAAGATCTTTAATTTCAACATCATGGTATAAGGATATAATCCTTAGTTTTGACGACAAAATTAAAGTGTCATTGCATTAAGCATAAATGATTGAGCACTAAAGTTATCATCACCATGAGTCTTCCAAAACTCATGCTACACTATTTGCTCAACTCCAGGCTTAGACCCGAGACGTCACTTATCAAATAAAGTAACTTCTCGGTTCCCAGGACTATCCTGGGGTTCTATTCCCAATTTGAAAATTAAAGCCGCTTAAAGACATTTTCCCCATGATTATGTTCTAAATGCTAATCTTTCAGTTATCTTGATTCCAATAGTCCAACTATCCAATCAACGATTTCGGGTACAATCAAATATAATGATTACTATAGTCTAACTATATAATCAACTACTATTTGATTGGTTAAATTCAAATATATTGATTACTATAATCCAATTATATAATCAACTATAAATGAAGTAGTTTAAATACAGTCCAACTGTTTAATTAAAACAACAATTAAATATTAGTCCAACTAATATATTTATTAATTAATGACGAAAAATGAAATGAGTGCGTATTGGCAAGTATCTAGACGAAATTGCAAATTTAATACTTGTCTCCCACTATTTTTTCGGCGAGCCTCTAACCCTCTGTTGAGTACTCGGGAAACCTAGTTTCCAAGTGGGCTAGGATCCCGTTAAATAACACACAACCTTGACTTTGGCAAACAAGCTGTATGATATTTAACTAGGTAGATCTCTAAGATCAATTGGATCTCATCCAATTCCTAGATCCAGTAGGTGGACATCCAAATCCGAAACATATATCTAATATATGTCAATATATCTGATATATTCCCTAACCTTTTTCCTCTGAATCAACTAAGCCTTGGCTTTGGCACAACAAGCTTAATGATTCCAGTTAAGCGGGACCCATTGACTTTGAAAAGCTTCGTAATCGATGTCGATGGACAAGAAGTGATCTTGACTTTGGCCAACAAATCACAACTTGGACAAGACATGCGATATGGAACAAAGCCTTCATGATTCAAACACATCTTCGATGGACAAAGGTCTTGACTTTGGCCAATAAACCAGTGCCAATCTTGGATCTTGAGAATGAATCATTCAATGGAAGGAAAACGCTTAATATTAGTGTGTCCCAGACAACAATGCCACAAATAAGTCTCATCTGATTTATTTAGTTTGAGCTATTTGTATGTCATGTCATAAGTTTGAGATTTATTTATATTCAAAATATAAATACTGTTATTCACATCTAATGTGTTTATCTCAATATCATCTTTATAATAAAAACACTTTAGTGTTCTAGAATATAAAGGTATACCCGCAACGGGTTAAACTTAGATATAAAGATAATGTTTCTAGTCAAACTAGGTACATTATAACAGTTTCCTAATTTAAGTACACACCCAAAGGGTAGTTCCTAAACTTAGGTTTCTACGGTTAAAACAGCGACTCTCGTCTTGTTTTCAACTCGCAGATCAATCTCAACTGATGTCAGTCTCCTGCTAATCAGCAGATTATGCACATCAGTACATATTTATGTACCACATCTAGTATCAAAATCCAATTTTGAAACTAATAGTAAACATGTTTATGACAAACATACTTAAAGCCGGAGCCTTGCCCAGTCTGTACTTCCTTCATGTCTGCCTTGTCCATACAGCAGCCACATATCCAGTGACCCCGTTTGCCACAGTTTAGGCAGACATCTTGGGATATGTCTTTTGTCTTCCCAGAAGACTTTGATGATTTTGCCTTTGCCCATTTTAGAAGCTCTGGCTCTGCCTCTTTGAGCATAGCCTTCAACTCTACAAGAGTTTTCTCTTGGTACATAATGAATCTGCCCCAGCTTTCGGGTAGAGACTATAAGATCAAATTTTTGGCAGTCTCGGCCACGTAGGTAATGCCCAGCTAACCTAGCTGATCGATGTCAGCAATCATCTGCGACACATTGTGCTCGACTGATGTACCCTCTGACATACTCGATCGAAATAGCTTCTTTTGCAATTTGTACTTCTAAGATTTAAGAATAAATCTATGAAGATCTTTAATTTCATCTTCATGGTAAAATGATCTTATCCTTAATTCTGACGACGGAATTAAAGTGTCATTGCATCAAGTATAAAGGATTGAGCACTAAAGTTATCATCACATGAATCTTCCAAAGATCATGTTCTACTATTTGCTCAACTCCGGGCTTAGTCCCAAGAGGTTTCTCTATCAAATAGAGTAACTTCTTAGTTCCTAAGACTATCCTGAGGTTTTATTCCCAATCTGAAATTAAAGCCGTTTAAAGACATTTTCACCCAGGTTTATGTTTTAAACACTAATCTTTCAGTTATCTTGATTGCTATAGTCCAACTATCCAATCAACGATTTCAGGTACTATTGAATATAATGATTACTATTGTCTAACTATATAATCAACTATAATTTAATTGGTTAAATTCAAATATATTGATTACTATAATCCAATTATATAATCAACTATAATTTGAAGTAGTTTGAATACAGTCCAACTGTTTAATTAAAACAACGATATTAAATATTAGTCCAACTAATATATATATATAAGTAATGACGAAAAATTGAAATGAGCGCATATTGGCAAGTATCTAGATGAAATTACAAATTTAATACTTGCCTCCCACTATTTTTCGGCGAGCCTCTAACCCTTTGTTGAGTACTCGGGAAACCTTGTTTCCTAGTGGGCTAGGATCCCGTTAAATAACACACAACCTTGACTTTGGCCAACAAGCTGTATGATATTTAACTAGGTAGATCTCTAAGATCAATTGGATCTAATCCAATTCTCCAGAAATATTCTTAAAGGAATATATAATATATATCAGGCGTAGTATATGTAGTATTGCGTATTGCGATCCAGTATCGGATGTCATGTGCTAGGCCTGGGGCTGGAATTGTGTTTGCCCCGTACGAAGCACATATCGGATCTCTGGTAACTAGTCTCTATAATCGGATAATCATGACCTAGTCATATTATCCCGATGACTGCAGTACTAAAGAGTACTAGTTTCGTATCATACGTGACCATCATCTCTATATGACTGAAGTGATACTTCCATCTTGACATCACACCCAATACACTACGATTCTCAATATACCTAGAAGAGGCATACACGGAAACCTGTTAAAGCCCTGGACGACCAAAACCAAAGTATATTGATTGTCGCAAGTACTAGCAATGCAAGTCTCAGGTTAAGACCAAATACATCTACCCTGATTCGGACTTCCATAGACACATAGTCATACTACCAATGGAATTCCGAGCGGTCTATCCAGAGCGAAGCTGTTTCCGTACCATCGGTAAACACAACCTCCTATTACACTTGCATGAGTATCCAATACCCAATATATGAGAACTATGCCGTTATGATCCCATAACACGCACAAGTGCAATACTAGTCTATTCCGCATTATCGATGTCCAATCTGATAATACTATGACTAGGGATGTTTTAATGATTAAACCTTAGTGGATTAATACTGTCTCATATCTTATTAATCCGGAACTAATCATATGGACTTTTATCATTTATGTATCCCGGTAATCCAATTACAAATGATAAAAGAGCAATTTCCTTTGTCACATAGTTAATTTGTACAACAACACCATGTTCTGTACAAATAGTGATGCTATGGGACATAATTGTCCAACATTTTTAACCAGGCAGTGTCTCCCACTACTTTACGTAATACCGTAATCCCCAACGGAAAATGAGAATTCAATAATTAAATCGAATTCCATAATGGGAAGTGGACCCCATGAATATATTTCGACTCAGCTTTGGCACGTTCTCGCCTACGTATATTCACGGGTAGACAACTCATTGTCAATCACACTCGTTGTGACTCCTAATTTTGGTCCTGACCGTTTCTCGTTGTGACATCTTTGGCACGTTCACATGAGGCGTATTAAGACTTCACTTGTCAATGACAAACTCAAGCTACCGATGTAGTCCTGAGAGCTTTGGCACGTTCAGGATTTCCACGTTCACTTGAATTTGTCTCTTATCATATAAGTTCTATCGGTGAAAATGAACTACTTTCAGCTATAACTGCACAGCTTTGGCACGATACAACTATAGCATCATGAAAATATTCACATCTGTATTGACAAGACGGATGAAAAAATAAGTATTCCTAATACTAGTCACTTTAAAACCTTATTTAACGGGGATTTTCCTAAAAGATGTAATTTATTTTATTTAATCAAATTAAGTAAATACATGTATGTAAAAAGTAAAGATTAGATTAAATATCAAATTTAAAGGGCTAATCATATCATGAGTTCATAATCAGACTTGCTCTAATACCATTTTGTTGGGGTTTTATCAAGGCGGCGCAGCGGAAGAAGCGCGGTTCGGGCGAAATCGTAGTTTAAAATTTTTAAATTTACGAATAAATTATTCAATATCCAATATTAATAATTCATTCATATTACACCTAAACATATTTATTCGATATCAAATAACGACATAAATATTATAGAAACATCGCGAAACTTTTACGAAAACGTTTTTCCGCAAAATAGCATAAAACGCGTTTCTGATCGAACTGACAGACCAATGCAAATGGGGGCTTCCCAGGTCAGCCCCAATAGCACTTGGATAATTCGTGGATTGTCTGAATAATGACCAACTCACTGTTTGGACAACCGTTACTCGATAACGCCATTTTTCGTTGTTTTCACGTATTTTCACTCCAAAATAATTTCCGGTAATTAATTTCTTGGGAAATTAAAATAAAATAATTTATTCTAATTAAAAAATACTCAAAAATAGATTTTTATCCCAAAAATCAGATTTTTCTCTAAATTACCGTGAGACCCCAATAGTTTGCATTTTGATCATTTTAGTCCTAATTCGTCAAATACAAATTTAAGTGATTTTAAATCACACCAAAATTATTTATACATATCATATACATTAAAATAAAAATCACAACAAAAATCCCACAAAAATCCAAAATTGTCGAGAGGTCCCAACATTTTCCAGATTTTGCATTTTGGTCCAAATTTATTCAAAATAATATTATAAAAATATCCA
>SKCR01044645.1:0-47582 GCA_019454045.1 Zanthoxylum bungeanum
AAGTGAGTCGATTAATAAGAAAATATTTAACCGAGATTAAAATTTATATTTTCCGAAACTGCAGTAGGGATATCAATGGGGAGAGGAGGTGATAGATATCTTTGTATTCGTCCCCGATATTCTTCAGATATCTACGTCTCATCGTAATTATTTTAAGAGATGAGAAAGAGATCTTCATGTTTCTCTACAACCGTTTTTTCATGAGAGGACATTGTCCCTTCATCCCCTCATGATTTTGTCCATGTAGAGAACTTCCTCATGAGAAGTGATTTGTTGGGCTTAAAGTCTACTACAAAACCTTATATAGACTTTAAAGATCCAAGATTCAAGTCTCGCAATTGCAACTCAATATGTCATAATAATAGATCAAGTGATCATATGAATTAAAGTTAAAAATGCCCAACAATCACTCCACGTAGTGAGCTCTCTACGGGAACAAAATCATGCAGAGATGAAGATCTTGAACCCTCCCAAAGAGGACCAATCGTCTCATGGAAGAGAGGTTGCGGAAAATAGGGGTGTGCATCGGATTCGGTTCGACCTGGAATTGATTAGAATCGATCCGTTTTTTAGGGTAAGAATCGGAACCGATTCGTTTAGGGTCGGTTCCGATTCTAAAAATACGAAATCGGTTTTAAGCGATTCGATTCTGATTCTACAAAGGTAAGAACCTGAACATGACCATTAAACGGAACCGATTCTAGAACCAGTTTTGGAACTTGTAATTGCTCTAATTTTGTATATGGTTTTGGAACCGATTTTTTTTTTCCTGATTTGGGAACCAATTTTTTAAGCTAACAACATAAACAAACATGTTAAGACATATTCAAAATATCTTTCTTATAAGATCATTATTACATCTTAGCAATGAAATTATCTTTCTTTTTGATTAAGAAAACTTTATAATTAATAGAATTTATACCATAAGTTCAGCGTTAGTTTATCACTGATTGAATTTCTTATTTTGATAATCTAATGTTAATCTAAGCTATTATGTTTATATCCATTGTGATAATCTTGGCATGTTTAGTCTTTGTTTGATATTAATTAATACAATTGTTCTTCATTTAAAAAAAAAAAAAAAAAAAAAAAAAAATCCTTTAATGGTATTTTATTTTTCAAATTCATATTTTCATAAAACTTACCCCACACGGCCACACACATCTTAATTGTAGAAAAAGAAAGCAAATTTGATGAGTGCTGCAATTCAGACAGAATAACTGACAGACCCTTGTGTAACATTGGGTTCGGTTCTCAATAATTTCATAATGTTGTAAAATTAGGGTACCCTATTTAAAATCGGAATCGGATTAGAATCGATTAGAAATCAAAAAATAGGATACTCTATTTAATTGGGTAGATTTTGATTCTAAAATATTGAAAATTAATTTTTCCGAATAGATTCCGGTTCCACTCGAAACCGGAACCGAACCCGGTTTTATACACCCCCAACAGAAAAAAAAAATATCTTTGATTACATTATGTTGATGGTATTTTCAGGTCCTATGATATTTAAGCAGTATAGCATGGGTAAAAAGGTAATTCTCTTATTGGTCAGGATCATTAATACCAACCCGACCACATGAGTGAGGGCCGAGCACTTTACGATCGGTAAACCGACCACTTAAGATCGGATGACCGGGCATTATCAGATCGAAAGCTGCATTCTCAGTTCAAAAGACCATCGTGACCGACCTCATGAAGACCTAGAAAATGACGAGATATGCTCAAGAAGATAAGACATCCTATTTTTACAGATAAGAAGATAAGTTATCATACTTTCATGGGGAAAAATTGATAAGTCAATGTCCTAATAGGATAAAGGAAGTGAATGTAGTTTCAACTAGGAATCCTTATGGGAAAATGAAAACTGTTTATTGCTATTATAAATAGAAGGGGAAAACGTGCTTGTAAGGCAGGGTTGAGAGTTGAGAGTTGATGGTTGAGAGTTGAGAGCGTTGGGGGTTGAGAGAGAACAAGAGAGAATTAGACTTGTAAACACAAAACAGATCAGAGAAACATATTTCGGTAATAAAACATCGTCCGTTCTGTGCCCGTGGATGTAGGTTGGATCTGATCCGCCGAACCACGTTAAATCTCTTTGTTGATTGGTGAATTTACTTATCTTTTGCCAAATTTGTTTTTGGTTTCCATAAACAAAACAAATTCACAGTTGGAGGAGGATTGTCTCGGGAGTAAAAAACCCTTATTATCCCTGAGAACAAAATCAGCCGTCAACACATTAGGATAAAATAAAGAATACATAACCCGAAAAAATTAATAATATATATTACTTGTTCTGTAACCTGATAAAATGAGATATCTTTCATTAGAGAATAATATGTGTGTTCTTGAATTCGTTATACCATCTATAATTTATCTATTTAATAAATATAAATATATAAATATATAATTTTTATTTTTTATATTTATATAAATTTGTAAATTATAATTTAAATATATTTATTAAAAATTTAAAGACACATAAAAAAAAACTTTAAAGGTAATAGGAATAGATGAAGATTTTGTCCTATGGAACGTGATTTGGTGGTGTAAGATTCATGATCCGATCTTCAGATTTTTTTATTTTTCATCATCGATTCCCCTCCAGTTGGATAAGATTCCCCAGAACTCCCGTTGCCATGAAATTTCTGTCCTCCACTAAGTTTGTAATTCTAAATAGTTGGTGTTGAGTGTTTGAAAATGTTTATGCGTTTGGGCCAAAGCCCAATATAAATGGCCTATTGCCCAGTAAAAATAGATAGATAAACTTTCAACCGCTTGATCACAGAATCTTTAGTTTTATATAAATAATATCGGGGCGGTGTGATTACAGATAATTAGATCGCAGAGGAGAAAAGAGAGAGAAATGTCGTACCTGCTACCGCACTTGCACTCGGGATGGGCAGTAGACCAAGCCATACTTGCTGAAGAAGAGCGTCTCGTCGTCATCCGTTTCGGCCACGACTGGGACGAAACTTGTATGCAGGTACCCCCTTTTTTTGTCTTAGGGGTTTTTTTTTTTTTTTTTTTTTTTCAATATTCGATTTTGTCAAATTTAGTATCAGCTACGTGTTTATGAAACATGGGATTATTTGGAGGCGTAACGATAGATAATTAGGTTAGAGAAAGAATCCATGTTCGCCGAATTTGGTCAATTCTTTGCTGTCAATGGAGGTTGAAAAGATTTTATTAGCATACGAGGTAAGGGTTATGAATTAGAGTCTCTGGTGCTTTTTTTCGAGGCGAGACCTGTATGTTACTGAGTTTAATGAAATAATGATTAAAGGCTTTTGTTTGTTTTTACCGAGAACTTAATTTGAAATTTATTTGTATAAATATCATTAACTCTCATAATCACAAACGTCTTTTTGGATTAACGATATTTATCTGACATAAGAAATATGGATGTAACGATGTGTAGAAAACAAATGTTTTTTATTAATAAATAATAAACTATATTACAAATATTATGTCTTAAACCCTAACTGATTTCAAGGCATACACACTAACAATTTGATGCACTTATCTTGTTTACTTGTTTAGCATGCAAACATATTTGAAGTCAGGTTGGTCTAAGTTCTTAAACTTAATGGCATATATGTCTGGGGCACAAAAGGTTTTTGGGAATATACAAATCCTAATGCTTTCAGCTACAAATATGATTTTACATATTTATCTAGCTTGTTACTGTTTTATTGTTCAAATTCCTATTACTTCATTCTTATTAATTTGAAAGCTTGATGGTTATGATGATGAGTTAAATTCATTTTTTGTTTGATTTATTGGACGCAGATGGATGAAGTGTTGTCGTCAGTTGCTGAGACGATTAAGAATTTTGCAGTTATCTACCTTGTGGACATTTCGGAGGTGCCTGATTTTAACACAATGTATGAGCTTTATGATCCATCAACTGTTATGTTCTTCTTCAGGAACAAGCACATTATGATTGATCTTGGGACCGGGAATAACAACAAGATCAACTGGGCTCTCAAGGACAAGCAAGAGTTCATTGATGTTGTTGAGACTGTCTATCGAGGAGCAAGGAAGGGTCGTGGTCTTGTAATTGCACCTAAGGATTACTCCACCAAGTACCGCTACTGAGTACTTGTGTAAAAACTGTATTTTAATTGTAAGATCTTCATTTGAAAACCTGCCTTTTGTGTTAAAGGTGTCTTAGATATCAATCAATTGGGAATTACTATTGTTTATCATTTATGAATGAATGGACACACCTGTTTAATGTGGCATTCAACCTGGATTTTTTTCTACAGTTGAAAAAACTTGATGGGATATATCTCTGTTGTACCTCTTGTCAGTGACCTTGTGTCCAAGACATGCTTTGATCATTGTTTTAGTAAATAAATAGTTTGGAATCTCTTCAATTTTAGAAACCATAGATGGGTACTACTGATATGTATGATAATTCTTTCGTGATTAGGAATCCTTACTGTGATATTAGGACATTTCTATGGGGATATTTTTTAGTAGTGCTATTCTTGATTCAAACAGTTGTATATTTTGGAGAGAGACTAAAATGTACAACTGTTTGGAGCATGAATGTCACAAAAAGTATCCCATATTATTCCAATTTAAAAACAGTACATTTCTTAAGTGTGTGAGCAATTGTGTGTGTAACAAATATAATCACCATAACAATAAAATATCTTATACAATTTAAGAGTTTCTTTTTCTGTACATGAGTAGTTTTACTGTAAAACTTTTACATAGAGTGCCAGTTCTAGTTTTGTTTGTAAATAATAGAGTTATAGAGCCTGATACGTTTTTTCATTTCACATTGCTTTTGTTTGTTTTTTCTTTGATTGTGGTAGTTCCAGTTGAAACTTTGCCAAATTATTTATCAGCAATGACTGAGCAATATTCTAAATGGTTTACAGATGAACTTCATATTCACATCAATATGCCCATGTATATATCTTCCCTATATTTTTCCTACTCTTGTCTATTGCCAATGACCTCAATCACTTCTACAACTGCTGCTCCAATGAAATACCAGGTAATCCCAGCCAAAAGCACCGGTAACCAAGTGCTGTTGACAATCTCCAATGCTAAAGAGCCACCTATGTGTTCCTCCAATCCATCAGCCGCCCCTTGATAAACTTGCAGCCGCACTATGGCTGCTGCAATTGCTGCTGTCACAATCGGAATTCCCCAGGCAATGGGGCTCCTCCTATTCTCTTCACGTATTCTGTCATTCTTATCATTTGTTTTCTTCCATTCTTTGCTATGTAAAGACTCTGAGGCAGGTCTAAAACTTGAGTTGCTTTGGGTTGACTCAGGAAGAGCTTGAGTTGATGGAATCCAGTATTCATCATGATATATCAAATTTAATGGGATTTTATGCACTGTTTTGGTGCTCTCTCTTGCATGTTTTCTGGCAGCTGCAGCATCACGAAGCTTTTTGATTGGTGATTCCGATTTTTGCTTTGAATGTGTCAGATTTTGGTTAGATTCTGCATTGGGTGATTGCCAGTATAACCAATTTGAGATTGACTTGATCGCTTGAATTGCTGAGATTCTTGCTTCCCACTCTCTATCTCTCTCCTGAAATGAAATATTTTGAGGCTAAATAATTTGCAGAAACATAATAAATTCGTTCAAGTAGTTATGTAAAATACATACCTTTCCAGCAGCAGCTTTGTTCTTGGCATCAGCATATTTTGTTTGAAATTTCTTCACATCAACGAATATGTTCGCGACACGTGCACCTGCCGAGTTCCCCGCGCCCACTCTTACGTTGCCACGTGGCTGCTTCATCATTAGATATTCGAGAGCTGCTAAATCCGACCTCTCCACCATACTTGGCACAGAAAGCAGAAACAGTTATATAAAATGAATGAGGAACTACCAGGATGCTTGCTTGCAAATTAAAAACTTACGAGATGCAATCTACTGGGCATGTTTCAATGGCTTCCAGGATCTTATGTTCAGGATCAGCCCACTGAGCAACAACTCTGGCTCTTCCGTACACTGATTCAATTGCAAAAGTTTTTCCAGCAAATAAGGCACATTTCAAGCAACCAACACACTTCACTTCATCGACAAACACAGCTCTTTGTTCATTTTCGGAACCAAACCATACAGAGTATACAGGTTTTCCAGTATAGCCTCGGAGTTCTGCAATCTTTGTTTGCTCCTGCAGCTCAAATTATTTATTAATAACTCAAATGAGATAAGGAAATGAGCATTTACCAAGCAAAGCTTTGGCACAAATTGATAACCAACCAAAGGATGCTATTCCTATTTAGGAATATGATCATTCACATGAGGAGCCATGACAAGAAGAAGATTTTGTACCTCCTGTGTATTTGTGTGTATTTATAATACTATGTGGTCAAAAAAAAATTTAGCTTTTTTTTTCTTATCAGACTTGATCACTTCTACATTAGTATTCATCATATATGATATTAGAGGTCATTCTCAACAGTCCCCAAGGGACGCAGCCCAGTGATTGGAGTTTGACATTGTCTTCAAGGTTACAGATTCGAGCCTTGGGTCACACCTTTGTAAGAATCTGAGATAACACCGATTTACTTATGCATTCATATCGGGATCTAATGACCCATGAGATTTCCCGATATTCCAATTTTTTATTTTTTTTAAAAAGTCATTCCCGATAGAAAATGTGTGGATATCATGGGCCAACCACTCTCAAAGGGATAAATTGTGACATCTGATATTTGCTTGGTAATGATATTGGTACGTCTTAACTAGCAAGTGACCTCTATGCTAAGGTTTCATAGCCAAACAAAACCGAAATTATGAGGGGAATTGGACCACCGTGGATTATCAAAACACAATATCTTGATAGTGGACTGGGCCATTCCTAGCCTTCTAAAAAAATAAAACAAAACACTAAAGGGCGGCGTTATTTAACCCCCAATTTTATCTAACCAGCCCCCTATTATTATTTTTATGTTTTAAATTATTTATTTTATTATTTTTTTTTAAATCGTTGGAAATTCCACCGCCAAACCACTCATTCTGGATTTAAGCGAAACAGATAAAACCCCCGGCTGTCACAGATTCTTACCAGAAATGTAATCCCTAAATTCGAACTCAGGAAAGATCCTTAAACCACCAAATCACACATTGACGACTTTAAATTATTTATCTTTTAACTTAAATAACCAAAAAAAAAAAAAAAAAAAACCTCTAGTTTTTCCTACAGCTCCAATTGTTACAAGAAAATCAGTACTAAATGTAGCTCTACTCACCGCACTGAATTATCAGTAAAACGTTTCTTCTTTGTTTAGTTTTTGAAAAAGGGTTGTACAGGCAGAGAAAATTCTCCATAGTGAATTTAGATATTTATTATTTTTAGTTTTTGTCAAATAGATTATGTTTCAACTTATTATCTATCGATTTTCTTTTTTAAACAGTATATTTTTAAATTTAAACTTTCTTAAAAAAAAATTCATTCACTAGCAGCCAGATAGTTTAGCTAGAATAAGATTTATTATTTCTCTAACCTGATTTTTATTATTGTAAAATTTCTCTTTTAAAAGGTAAACAAAAAGTAAAAATAAAACGAAATTTACTAACACTCAGAAATAAACAAACAAACCTTATCATAAGCCGAGCGAGAAATAGGATCAGAGAGAATAGAATAAGTTTCATTGAGTATAATAGCCATGTCATGTCCTGCTGCTCCAGCTATATCAGGGTGACACCTCTTCTGCAACATACGATATGCCGTTTTGATCTGAGATTGATCGGAGCTGCTATCGATGCCCAGAAGATCATAAAGATCAAAATCAATATTGGTCGATAAAGAAGAAGCTTTACATGTTACAGAATTCAACTTCCTAGGGTTATATGTTTTCAGGATTGAGGTATTTTTGCTTATTGTTGAATTACTTGAAATAGCTGTAGGTGCGAACAAAGGCAGCCATGCAGTTGCAGCAGTAGGCATTTTCTTTTTTCTCTTTGCTTTCTTTCTTCTGAGAAAAAAAAAGATAAGAAAGAGAGTGGTTTATAGATTTTTGCATACGTTTCACAGTAGACTTGCAAGATGAGATATTTTGTGAACACGTATTCTTCTTAATTATCATGGGACATGGAAAAGATCTAGCAGGATATTTTGGGTGGTCCAAAATATAACATCCAATTTAGTTTAAATGTTTTTTATTTTTATTTATTTTATTATTATTAATTTTTTTTTTGTAAGTATAGGTAAATACTCCTACCATCCTCCCGGTTGCAGCAATTTTAGAGTCCTGTTTTTTTTTTTTTTTTTTTTTTTTTTTTTTTTTTTTTTTTTCAAGTAAGAGGATAGCCTCACCGCTCACAACACTAAAAAAGTTGAGATTTGCGCTTCCTCCCTTCAACAAACTAAGTTACCACCTTGATCTAGTTTAAAGGAAAGGTTTATCATGATACACCTTAATTTGATCTAATTTTTATAAAATTGTTAGTAATTAAGTGTAATGATATGTCCACAAAAAATAGTATAAAAAAAAATTATTTAATTAGAAATTGTTAGCGACATATTCTCAAGATGAATTTTGATGATGCAACACTAGAAGTATTCGACGCGCATTAGCGGACATTACAAAAAGATGTCAATGTTGAAGCAATGAAGAGAAATGAATGTGAAGACACAAGCGACAAACGGAGAATATCTTGTGTAGTTTTAACTTATGGTTCTCTTTGTAAGTGAGTTATTAATTCAAGTCTTTAAGTTCATAGGACATATGCACATTCATATAGATGTATTAAGGTCATGTGCAAAATGTCATAAACCTTCAAATCCTGCATTTTGACACTGAGATCGGCATACCGGTCACCTACACCTGTATACCGGTGACTCTACTCTGTTTTGAGAAATTTTACATCACCTCTAGAACCGAGTTACTCCATACAAGTCACCCTTACCCAGTAAGCAGAATATTTTGGGTGATCCAATATATAACATGCAATTTAGTTTAAAGGTTTTTTTTTTAGTATAGGTAAATACTCCTACCACCCTCTCGGTTGCAGCAATTTTAGAGTCCTGTTTTTTATTCCAAGTAAGAAATTATAATTTAAATATGTGGATGGCTTCACCCACAACACTAAAAAAGTTGAGATTTGCACTTCATTGATGAATTGAACTCATACCATTCAACTGTTTAAGTTTCCTTAAGTCCTCCTTTCAACAAACCAAGTTACCGCCTGGAGCTAGTTAAAGGTAAGGTTTATCACCTTTGTATACAAATATCATTAGTCTTGTAACATTAGCATTAAATTTGTAATAAAAAATGAAAATAATATTTGTACAAAACGGTCATAAAATAATAACAAAATCTACGTAATTGGGTTTTCGAGGGAAAAAATTAGAAAACCTTGGGTTATTCAAATATCAAATTTTAAAGTAACGCAAAAAATTGACACAAAACCCAAACAAGAATCAACGAATAATACACTTTTGGTAGTAAACTTTATTTCTTTACAAAGAGTAATATTTTTATTTTTGCAGAGGCAAAACCTCATTACAAGAAATACATCACTTGGAGTCGAACTCATAACCTGACAACCAAATTATAAGTCTTTTACTACAAAGCCACTGTAGACGCTGAATTTTACCTTCGGCTTACAATTGAGATTTGCATAATGGGGCGCCTGTGATCCTGCAATACAAAAGACAAAGTGAGCGCAGAGTATCTACCCACCGATATGGTGGATACCGTAGGTACTCCGATGCTCAAGTTAGTTAAGAAGACGAGCGGAAAGAGAAGGAAGAACAAAGTTTAGGATTACCTTGATCTTCATAGGATGAAAGCCATGAGAGCGGTAAGCCGTTGTTTAGGGGTGATATGCGCTTTGAGAACTCGAGTATGAGAACCAAAGCTTCAATGAATCAAACCCTTGGACCCCCTCTCATTTTATAGGATGTGAAGTGGCCTTCAAAGTTGAATTAAGATTCCTTGGGTTGATTGGATTCAAATCCTCTTAGGAGAGGGTAGTAGAGTTGGATCGTATTAGGAGTGCCTAGATATTTGGGATTAGATATAATCCTTATGGCGTTCAGATTACACTACCGAGTTTGTAGGTAGTTGGTCATAATCCAAATACTCAGTTTTCTCATTAAGGAGGGACTAGGGCATAGACTGCCCGTTATTGTCGAATGGGACATTAAGTAACATGATTAAGATCTTGCTGAAATCTTTACAAGTCATATGGGCTCTTAGAAGCCTTTAGGTCGTACGGGCTTCTTCCCTTGGGGGGTCTGGGCTCGTGGGCCCTGTGTAGGAATCACGTGGGTAGATTGATGGATGCTGGTAGCCTTGTGCTAATTGGGTTTTATCTGCTGCGTGGGCCTGTGATACAATGACATTTGGGTCCCTGGCTCAAATCTGACCCGTACAGTTTATCCCATACTCTTTAAGTCAATGATTCCTTGGCTTGGAGAGTATTCCACGAGTATGTCATTTGGGGTTCGATTAAAGCATGTAAGCATACATGGACGTTGGTGTCGCTTGGACCTGACGAGGGTCATATTATGTTTGACATAACCAAATATAAACTCGGGATAATTTTTAGTTGACCAGACCTAATGATGGTCTGGGAGATCCTTCGATTGGCTGGATCAGATGAAGACAAAGAGTCAGTCTGACCCGACGAAGGTCACATAGAATGTATCATCTACTGGACCTAATATTGGTTCATGATAACCTCCAGTAGACCAGACCTGCCGAGGGTCCGGGAAAATCTTCAGTCGACTGGGCCACGATTTACAACGTAGTGCGTAGTTACAACGTAGTTTGTAATTACATTGGGAAGCGTCACTATAAGTTGTATATTCTCAAATAAAGTTCATGGTCAAGATTTATTGACACGGGTCAGTTAGTAAAATCCGCTGAGACCAATACATGTCATTTATTGAGACTTGGTCTGATGGTTTATCCCAATAAACCATGAGTCCTGAGCGACTCGTATAGACGTGTAGGTGTTTATTTAATAAACACTGAATGACTAACCGAAGATTTCCTAATAGATGGTACACCAACGTCAATAGGAATCTTCTCGAGTCGAGTAGCATAGTGGTCTTTCGACTTGAGATAGCACTGTGGATATATGAAATATCCTCCTCACTTTGATGGAAGTCACGTCACCGATCTATTTAGATCAAACCTCCGCCTGTTCGTTGGGTGTGGACTGATGCTCATGATATCCTGTGAGTATCAGATAGAATCCGTCAGTCATGTGTACATGGCATATGTATCTTGAACGTGATTGAGATCTAGTAAATCTATGGTTGTGGTATACTTCGGAAGCGAGTTCTGAGTGTTATTTAGAGATCGTAAATTTAAAAGTCGACTATATTATACCTTAGGGATTTGACGTTCTTATCTATATCCCTGGTATAATATTGAGAACCTGTGACGGAGGGATTATACGTATGCAATGACCTCGACTTGCATAGTTTAGCGAGATTATTCGTGGTAGTCATAATTTACGAGTGGGTGATTTATGGACACAAAATTTGATTCCGTGACGGATAAACCTAAACTTAGAGAGTCCCACAATATGAAGTGTACTTGTTGAGCACTTGGGCAACGTGTTATGGATAATACAGATTATTCATAATACTTTATCGGATTAAATGAGTAAATTCGAATTGTTTAATCGGTTAAACGAAAATACATGCATTAGAGGATTTTGGTCAATTTATAACTAATATATATTTGTATTTGATACAAAATTTGATTTGATACATATTAATTAATTGTCAAATGAGATTTTGACACATGTCATAAATATATGTATTTTTTTATTTAATGTAAATAAAAATACATATATAGATATTTATATTAATTAATTAATTATTTATTTAGTTATTTAATTGTTAAACAATTAAATAATTAGAAATAAAATATCATATCCATAAGTCATAATTAGTATGATAAATGGTGAGATATTATAGGTTACAAATGCAATGTTTAATAAATGTTGTAGTTGTTAAATGTTACAAGTAACCTTAGGCTTTTATTTAATTAGATTAAATAAAGTAAAAAATGACCTAAATACCCCCCTAATTTCGGCCAAACCTATTATTTAAAGGTGAAAATTTTTTTTTCTCTTTAAGAAGCACTCCTTGGCTGAAACCTCCATGTTAGAAGAGTTCATAAAGTTTCTTGAAGAAGCTTGAAGAGAAAGTGAAGAAATCAAGAAGAAAGTTTAAGGAAATTAGGAGATTTTGAGATAATCTTCAATAATCTTAAACTTAGAAAGCTTGTTTCTTTTTCTTGGGCATCTGGAATAGTTCTAGGGTTTCTTCATTTCTTAGTTTTTGGAGCTTTTTGATTGAGGATGGATTTGGAGGCTAGTTGCATGTGTGAAGTAAGATTGAGTAATATTAGTTCGATTTTTTCATTTGATGACTTGTTGCTGTTGGGTCAAATCAGGGAGGCGCAGCGGAGAAGCGCTGTTCGGTCGAAATCGTAGTTTAAAATTTTTAAACTTACGAATAAATTATTCAATATCAAAGATTAATAATTCATTCATATTTCACCTAAATATATTTATTCGATATCATATAACGACATAAATAATATAGAAATACCGAGAAATTTTTACGAAAATATTTTTCCGTAAAATAGCATAAAACACGTTTCCGGCCGAACCGACCGATCAATGCTCATGGGGACTACCCAGGTCAGGCCCAAAAATATTTGGACAGTTCGTGGACTGCCCGAACAGTGTCCAATTCACTGTTTGGGCAACCGTTACCCGGTAATGCCATTTTTCACCATTTTCGCGTATTTTCACTCCGAAACAATTTCCGATAAATATTTTTCTTGGGAAATTAAAATAAACCAATTTATTCTTATTAATAAATAAATAAAACTGAATTTTTATATGAAAAATCTGATTTATCATTAATTACCGAATTGCCCATACACTTTGTAAATTTTACATTTTAATCCTAAAATTGTCAAATATAATTTTAGATGATTCCAAATCATTTCTAAAATGATTCTCAACATGTTCAAAACATGAAAACAGAATTTGCAACTCAAAACCCTCAATTTCTTCAAATTTCCGAGAGGGTGTCAACTTTATCATTAATTATGATTTAGCCCCAAATGTTCAAAACATATCAAGATCAAATCCAATTAATCCCAAATTTGATATACATCATATATACATCAAAATATGCAACATATATGAAAAGTCCCAAAATTGGATTAGATTAAGAACCCTAATTTCTCAAATTACTCCAATTGTTGAATTTACACTAAATTGATAAAATTCAACACTTTAATCAATCCAATATCACACCAATCAAGTCTCACCATCATGAAACAACTCAAGAATAATTCTAGGTCATTTATGAATGGCTAAGAAACTCTAGAATGACAACTTTAATATTTAATTAATCAATTAAGCATAATTACTCCTAATTACCTCATTAATTAATCACACATGCTAATCACATCCAACAAGCTTCAAACATATATAATTACAAACCCAAAGAGTAGAGACATCAATCTAGCAACACAAATTGAAGTTAAGATTAATTGAAATAATTTTCATGTAGAAGAAAGTGTGAAAAACTTACAAAATCTCCAAGTTTTTGCCTTTGTTTTTTTTTTCTTTCTTGAACTTTGCTCTCAACTCACTTTGTAAAATATTATGAAACTTGTCTAAGTGTAAAAATTGAAACAAAATAATTTTGTTATAACAATTACACAATGGCCGAATTTTTGCAACAAAAAATTAATAACAATTACTTTATTTTTGTTCAAAATTCATTGGACCAAGTTTACAAGATTAAAAGATAACATCTTATCTTTAATAAAGTGCAGTAACAAATGGACCAATGGTTTCATGCCATTAAAAAGGAAAAAACATTACCAAAGATATTTATTTTGTTAATTAGTTTAATTATTTAACAATTAAATAATTAAATAATTAAATATAAATATCTTAAATATATATATTATATTTACATTAAATATCACAAATACATATATTAATGATATATGTCAAATATCACAAATTGATATTTTATTAATGTGTATTTAATAAAATCAAGTATTAAATACAAATACACCTTAATTCGGAAATGACCGTTAGGTCCCGATTGTATGTATTTTTCGTTTAACCATTAAACGAGTTATAAATAATCAGTATTATTTATAATAGTTGCCATAGTGCTCTACGAGTATATTTCATTAGTGAGACTCTCTAGATTCAGACATATCCGTCATGAAATCCAATATCGTGTCCATAATTCACCCACCCGTAAATTATGACAACCACAGATAAACTCACTGAATCATACAGGTCGAGGTCATTGCATACATATAATCTCTCCGTCACAGGTATCCAGATTATCCAAAAGATATAGAAATAAACGTCAAATCTCTATAGGAATAATCCCATCGACGTATCTATTAGCAATCTCTAAATAACATTCAGAACTCACTTCCGAAGTATACTATGGCCATAGATTTAACAGATTGCTAATCAATTATGAACTACCTATGCTCTGTACACAAAACTGACAGATCATTTCTAGAAACTCACAGGATATCATGAGCATGAGTCTACACCCAACGAACAGATGAAGGTCTTATCTAAATAGATCGGTGACGTGACATCCATCTAAGTGTGGAGGATAACTCATATATCCACAGTGGTATCTCAAGTCAAAGAATCAATATGCTACTCAACCCGAGATAATTCCTATTGACGTTGGTATACCATTTATTAGGAAATCTTTGGTGAGTCGTTCAATGTTTATCAAATAAACACCTACACATCTATACGAGTCTCCCAAGACTCATGGTTCATTGGGATAAACCATCGGACCAAGTCCGATATACGACATGTACTGGTCTCAACGGATTTTACTAACCGACCTGTGTCATTAAATCTTGACCAGGAACTAAATTTAAGGATATACAACTTATAGTGACACTTCCCAATGTCAATTACAAACTATGTTGTAACTGTGCACTACGTTGTAAATCCTGGGGTCTTTGTCTAATATATATACATATCACTAAACCAGATTTAGTTTCAATCTAATCGAAATTAGATCGAATACGTATATAAAAGACAAGAGGTGCTACCATTTAAATTAGTAATATTATGGAAAAATGTATTGCTCATATTCATGAATCGGACATAAATACGATCCGGATTGGCACTCAGAGCACCAACCCTAACAATTTATCCCACTTGTTCTAGTGCCATTCCATGGTATCATATACACATCCCAATGTGTATCACATACTCATGGCCCTCAAGAACTCACCTAGCACTCAAGAGATAGGTAACGATAAGTAAGCCCGCTATGCCGTATTTAGTTTGTCCAACAAACACAATCATTTTCCTTAGCAAGCGTCATTCATATTTTTTTAGAAACTAAGTTCTACATCAATATGACTCAGATGCCATATCAACATTGTGCTTCAGCTACTAAATTGTCTAAGTATTTTCGATCAAATCCAAAATACTATATAGACAACCACAAACACAACACAAATAACAAACTTCTAATATATAAGGTCACTATGCAACTTCATAAGTCAATACTTCATAAGTTGCAACTAACTCCACTCTCATAGTGGAATCATCTGTGACACTCTTACTGCATCTTTTTTGACTCTTTATGACGTAGACAGTCTAACGTCATAATTAGACTCAAAACTAATCTGACCATAATGGTTGCAGATTTATTCTCTATTAATAAGAAACTCGTTCTTAATATCTCAAAGATAATAAAGAACATGTTTCAAGACCCATTTTATGGTCTAGAGGATATCAAAATAACTCGTAACAATTATGATTAAATTGATATCTCTAATCATACTTAATATAGTATTCATTATGCCATCATCCTATTATGCATAAAATTGACTAGACATTCTAATCAATTTCTCTTTCGACAAAGGAATCATCCTTTACGAAAGATGAATATTATGTACATTAGACACACTAACTGACAAACAGTTATACTAACTGTCACACAGATAGTCTCAACGTGTCTTTTATTAGATCATATCTAATGCACAACTAATGAGAGCATCTCTCCAATCTCTTAGTTTTATATCGAATATAATAGAGACCACTCTCACTGTTTTCATGGAGAAAATAAGACTCAAGTAAACCATTTACCTCATAAACATCTCATTATTCCTTAATAATGATAATGTCATTATGATGTAAACACTAGAAAGAAATTTGTACGCTCCTACTAACCCTTCTATCTCATATGTATTCTCTATGCTTTGATAAAATCAGATAATCTGACTAATATCAAAATTAGAGAACACAAATTTCCAGAAAGCTCATCCGAGTCTACAATAGGCTCTATAAGTTAATATACTAAATTATAATCTTAGCATAATACAAACTCCAGGGCCATTCCAAAACGAACTCTTCAAACTAAGAAATCACAATGGATCTTTATCTGAAGAAACCATTCAGAAATGCCGCTTTATATTCTTTAGCTAAAATGTACAATTTTATATCATCATTAACCAACAGATCTTAAATTATTCAATCAGTGCGACTAGAGACAAGTTTCCTCAGAATCTACAATAGATTGATGAGTATAACTTTTCTCACTGTCATACTATAAAGGTCAAACCTTTAATAAGCTCACTGTGCTTTTGCTGCGTAAACCATTTGCACATTTTATGAACGATTCATAATGAAAGCTCAATCAAGTTCCAAACTTGATCCTAGTAAGCTATGAATAATCTTAGATCTATGGTTTAATGTTAATTTTCGGAATCGATATCAAATATCGTTCCCACTATAAGTTATATGATAACTTTCTTCGATAAGAAAACAACATAACCATTAAGTATCAAATATTTTACAAATGATTCTGACATCCTATTGAACTTATATGGAAGTAATTAAAGAGTATTTTCATCTTATTAATTATGTAGTTCCATTTACAGTTTATCACCGTGTTTGACTTCAATAAGTCAAGTCTTTTCTACAATAGTCAACATCCAATGTTACACACTAAGTAATAAACAATTTTATTACTCGAGATCGTAGAAAATATATTCTATCAAATAGAATACAATATTCTTTTAAATAAAATAAATGATAAACTTCTACTCGTACCTCCGAGGCGCAAGTAATATCAATTATATAACAATTACACAAAAGATAGATTCAAATTTCACACATTTCAAGATTCAAAATTTTTACTTGTACACATCATATACATAACTGTAGAAACTAATGGAACATTAATTAAAATGATGAATTAGTGTTACTGGAGCATATCCCCAAGAGTATTGAAAACTAATTCGGTAACTCTCAATATCAAACGAATCAAATCGCATAAGATTCGATTTCTTCCACTAACCAATTCCATCAATATGGAATCGTGGAAGAATAATATTGATGTAAGAATTATATTCTTCGAATAACCTTAGAACAAATTGCCATAAATTCATATGTTTGATCGTATCAAACCTCTTTGGACAATTCAAATACTCACAATGAATTTTAAAGATACAATTTTTAAAACTTCAGATCGAATATCTGTGAACCAGTCAAAATATTCCATCCGCATTTCATCAGAAACACGTAACTAAGCGACGACAGTTCATCGACTAAGTTACGAAGTAAATAAAACTACCTTAAGCAATTTACAATTCATTAAATTACATACATCAAACGTATCAGTTTAATAAATTTTCTTGTCTAATGACAATCATTGGTTAAATGAGATTTAGTCACTTTCCAGAATACAATATTTGTTAAATGGATAATGATATGTGGTGTGATGTCATATCAAACCTGTTGGGGTTGGTGCTCAGAGCGCTAACTCTCGGTTGTATTTCTTTATGAATACTTCTGTAAAACGTTATTATTATGAATAATATATGCAGTTTCTATAATATAATGTATCTTTTAATATGGTAAAGACGTAATGACCTTGGAATGACTAGTCATGATGCTGTTGTCGCAACTGACATTGAGTTGTATCATGACATTGTCGTTCTCAGACAGTTCCTGGTCAAGGTTTACACTACTTGGTCAGTATAGTAAACCTGTTGAGACCGGTACATGTCGTATAAAGGAATATATGATTCCAATGGTTTCTTAATGAACCATAAGTCTTGGAGACTATATAGACGTGTAGGTGTTTATAGCGGATAAACACTGAACGACTCACCGAAGATTATTAATGGATGGTACACCAACGTCAATAAGAATCTTATCGGGTTGAGTAGCACTTGTGATTCTTAGACTTGAGATACCAACTGTGGGCGCATGAGACATCTTCCATACTTAGATGGCAGTCACGTCACCGATCTATTTAGATCAGACCTCCGCTGTTCGTTGGGTGTGGATAGATCCTCAGAGGGTCCTGTGTGTATCGAGATAGGATCCGTCAGTTCTGTGTATCAGAGCATAGGTAGTCCATATGATTAACAATCAGATAAAAACCATGGGCCCGTGGTACAATTTAGAAGCTAGTTCTAAATATTCTTTTTGAGATTGCTAATAGAAACGTCGACGGGATAATCCCCATAGAGATTTGACGTTAACATCTATATCTCTGGGATATATCTAGATACCTGTGATGGAGGAATTATACATTTTCCATGACCTCGACTTGTATGATTCAGCGAGTTTATCTGTGATCGTCATAATTTACGGGTGGATAAATTATGGACACAAAATTGGATTTCGTGACGGATATGCCTGAATCTAGAGAGTCTCACTAATGAAATATACTCGTAGAGCACTAGGGCAACATATATAAATAATATTGATTATTTATAAAGTCGTTTAAAGGTTAAACGCAAAATACATGTGTAGGGACGCAATAGTCATTTCCTTAATTTTTGTGTATTTGTATTTAATGTTAGATTAATTCAAATACATATTAATTAATTGTTAAATTGAGATATTTGACCAATATCATAAATATATATGTATTTTATATTTATTGTAAATATAATACATATATTTAATATATTTGTATTTAATTAATTAATTAATTATTTAATTATTAAATGATTAAATTAATTAAAGTATGAATATTTTAAGTTATGATATTTCATTAATGACTTAGTTGCAATTGTTGACTTGTTTGAATTATTCATTAAAGGTGTAATGATCAATTTAACAAGTTGGCAAGTTGAACTTTAATGAACAAAAAATAAATATCTTGATATTTTGTATATACCAAATTCGGCCATGTGCTAATGTTGGAAGTATAAATTATTTTTTTTCATTTAGGGTTTCATAACTTGTAAAACACTAACCAAAACTCCATTAAAAGAAAGAAAAAGAAGCTTGAGACAAAGGAAAGAAAAACAAAGAAAAGATTGGATTTAAGTAAGTATTTCCAATCTTCCATTAGAGAGAAAAATATTCCACTTGTTGTTGAATCATCTTGTGATGTTCTTATGTTTTTCTATTCTTTATTCTTTTTATTTTTGGAGGATGGAAGATTTGGAATGGGTTGAGCATGTATAAAAGATCATAGAATGCTTCTAATTTGTTAACAAGCATTCTTTTGATGGTTTTGGAAACTTGTTGCTAATCTAGAGTTATTGACCCACTCTTAAATGACCTAGATTTGTTCTATAGTTGTTTCATTGTGTTGAGGCTTGATTGTAATGGAAGAAACATGATTGAAGTATTGGATTGAACAAATTTGGTCTAATTTGTTCAATTTGAAAAATTGAAAAATTAGGGTTTGAGACCACTTCCAAATTTGGGTCTTTTCATTTATGTTGTGTATTTGGATGTGTATATGATACATACAAAATCTTATGTTGATTGGATTTCATTTGGATGTGTTTTGAACATTGAAAATGCAAAATGCACACTTTGGACATATATAGGGGCTCACGGCAATTGGGAAAATTTTGGGTTCATGTTGCAATTTGATTTTTGATGTGTATGACATGTTAAAATCATTTTAGAAATGATTTAGATTCATCCAAACTCGTTTCAAACAATTTCGGATTAAAATGAACAAATTGTAATGTTTAGGGGTAATTCGGTAATTACATAAAAATATGATTTGTTTGTAATATTTCATAATTTGATAATTGGATAATTAAATAAATAAGTTTATTTAATTAATCTGAGAAAAAGTTTTGATATCTGAAAATTTTGCTTTTCCACTATTCCGCTGCGTTACCGGATTTCCGCTATAAAACCCCCTTCAAAATGGTATCAGAGCGAGTCTGATTCTAGGCCCCCTAATATGATTAGCCCTTTAAATTCAATGTTTAATCATATTTTCTTAACTTTTTACATGTATGTTTTAATCTAATTTGATTAGATTTAGGGTGTATGACACTTAGCGGAAAATCCATAATTAATAAGGTTTAAATGTAATTATGTATTTGATGCATGTTATGTGGTCCGTCTTGTCAATACGGTTTATATGTATTTCTCCGTGACTACTTCCGAGACCGTGCCTCTGCTGTGAGGGTGTAGCCGATAGAGATTTATTTATATCGGATGTATATAAAATGCTAGATAAATTCAAGCGAAAACGGAATCATGAACGTGCCCCAGCTGTCAGGGTTACGCAAGTAACTTGAGCTTATCATTGACGAGTTTAACCTTGATACGTCTCCTTGTGGGCCCGCCTTAGCAGCGACAACGAGAAACGACCAGGACCGGAAACCCAGGAGTCACTAGTGAGTGATTGACAAATGAGTTGTCTACCAAATGAATATACGTAGGCGAGACCGTGCCTCTGCTATGAGCTGAAATATATTCACGGGATCCACTTTTCACTATTTGTATTTATTTTTTTATTAAATCTTTGTATTCTGTTTGGGGATTACAGTATTACATGATTTATTGGGAGGGGCATTTTTAGATTAAAAATCCATGATCTAGTTTATGCTTATGATATTATATGAAACTGCTTAATTTGTGCTAACCGTTTTTCATAATCTATATGATAGATTTGCGATGGCGGCACCATCCACTAATCAGTTTGCGCGTATGCTTGATGCGAACAAACTTAAAGGCGCTGATAACTTCGCCGATTGGGAATTGGATTTGAGGATTGTCATCGACTCCGAGAAGTTGGGATATGTTCTTGAGGGTCCACTGCCCCTTGCTGTGGCAGAGGATGCTACACCAGAAGAAAGCGAAGTCTTCCAAGCTTGGAAGGATGATGATTTAAAAGTTAAATCATACATCTTAAGTTCGCTTTCACCGGGACTCAAGAAACAATTCTATGGCATGTCAGATGCGTATAGTATGATGACTCGATTAAGACAATCGTTTGAGAACCAAGAACAAGTTGTTGTTCATAAGGTTGCAATGGAATTATTCCATGCGCGGTTGGATGAGGGGCAAGCTGTTAGCCCACATGTTCTTCAGATGATCGATTTGATCAATCAACTGAGGCAGTATAATCTCATTCTGAATGACATTCTCGGTAAGAGTGTCATTCTTGGTTCGTTCCCAGCTTCTTATCGCCAGTTCATGATATTAGAAGACTGAAGCCTGGAGAGATGCAGTTGCAATTCGGGAGTAGAGACTCTCTGGATGCAGTTGCAGTGGGAGTATGCGAGATCTCATTGCCGAATGGGACACTTTTGTTATATGACTGTCATTTTGTACCTGGATGTATAGCTAATATTATATCACTTTTTGTATTGGATACAAAAGGCTTTCGTATTAATATTAAGAACTGTTCTTTGTATTTATATGATAAAAGTAATATTCAGATCCTTTGTTGTCCAAACCAGCATGGTCATTATACATTGCAAACTTCAAAAGATATTTTAAATACTGGAGTTAATAAATGTAGTTTACCTGTAATTAATAATACTGAACTTTGTCATATGCGGCTGGGTCACATAGGCGTTAAACGCCTTACCCAATTGGTTAGGAATGGTTTGATACCAAATCTCACCATTGAATCCTATCCAACTTGTGAATCATGTATTTATGGTAAGATGACCAAAACCCTATTTTCTAGTGTTGGACACCGCACCACTAACTTACTGGAACTCGTACATTCTGATGTATGTGGTCCACTAAGTCAGACTGCTCACAGTGGTTATTCGTATTTCATTACCTTTACCGATGATCTGTCACGGTACAGTTATATCTATTTGATGCGACATAAATCGGAAACCTTTGAAAAGTTCAAAGAGTTCCGAAATGAAGTAGAAAAACAAAATGGTCAATATATTAAATGCCTTCGATCCGATCGAGGTGGCGAATATATGAGTGGTGAGTTCATGGATTATATGAAGGAGAATGAGATTCTCGCTCAATATACTCCTCCAGGTACTCCACAGCACAATGGAGTGTCTGAGAGGAGAAATCAGACTGTATTGGATATGGTCCGATCAATGTTGAGTTTCACAGATTTTCCATATTACTTATGGGGTTACTCTCTTTTAACAACTGCACGTCTTTTGAATAAAATTCATTCAAAAGCCGTTCCTACGACTCCGTATTAGATATGGTTCGGTAGGAGATCAAATCTTAGTTACATTAAGGTTTGGGGTTGTCCTGCCTATGTCAGGGTGACTCAGCAAGATAAGCTTTCACCTCGAGGGCAAAAGTTTAGGTTTGCCAGATATCCTTCAAATACGAGGGGATATATATTCTATGATACCAAGCATCGAAACGTGTTCGTAGCTCGCTTCATAAAATTTCTAGAAGTATAATTTTTGTCAGAAGGTGGTAATCATAGATATGTTGAACTTGATGAAGTCCAACCTAAAAACAACGAACCAACGGAGGAACCTGAAGTTCAAGTAGATGAAAGACCTTCAACACACACACTCCGTAGGTCAGAATGGGTATCTAGACCTCATGAACGCTTGTATTTGATACAAGAAAAGAGTCTAGATGTTCTCTTAGTAGAAGAGACTGATCCTTTCACCTATAAAGAATCGATGTTGGACATCGACTCCGTGAAATGGCAAAGTGCCATGAAATCCGAGTTAGATTCAATGCATGAGAATCAAGTTTGGGACTTGGTTCCGCTTCCCGAATGAATTGTTCATATTGGTTGTAAATGGGTTTACAAGAGGAAGCGCGGGCCTGACGGTAAGGTTGAAACTTACAAGGCCCGACTGGTAGCAAAAGGTTACACGCAGCGACCTGACGTCGACTACGATGAAACTTTTTCACCAGTAGCAATGCTTAAGTCTTTTCGGATTTTGCTTTCTATAGCTGCGTATCATGACTACGAGATTTGGCAAATGGATGTCAAAATGGCTTTTCTAAATGGATTTCTTGATGAAGGTTACACGCAGCGCCTGGGGTCGACTACGATGAAACTTTTTCACCAGTAGCAATGCTTAAGTCTATTCAGATTTTACTTTCTATAGCTGCGTATCATGACTACGAGATTTGACAAATGGATGTCAAAATGGCTTTTCTAAATGGATTTCTTGATGAAGAATTCTATATGGAACAGCCGGAAGGTTTTACGTCCGACGAAAACTCGGGTATGGTGTGTAAGCTAAAGAAGTCCATTTATGGACTTAAACAAGCTTCACGAAGTTGGAATCTTCGATTCGATGAGATTATTAGATCATCTGGTTTTCTCAAGAATTCAGAAGAATCCTGTGTGTATCAGAAGGCCAGTGGGAGCATGGTCATATTTTTAGTCCTATATGTTGATGACATCCTAATCATTGGGAATGATTTAGGTATGTTACAAATCGTCAAAGCGTACCTCTGTAAGAATTTCTCCATGAAGGAACTGGGAGAAGCTTCCTATGTTTTAGGGATAAAACTCTATAGAGATGGACAAAGGAGGCTGATTGGGCTATCCCAATCAACGTACATAGATAAGATATTGGAACGGTATAATTTTGGTAACTGTAAGACAGCAAACATACCGTTCAGACGTGAGATTCATCTTTCAAAGAAGATGAGCCCACAAACAGAAGATGAGAAGGTTAGAATGTCTAACCAACCTTATGCTTCGTGTTTGGGTAGCATAATGTATGCCATGTTATGTACAAGGCCTGATATCAGTTTCCCTGTTAGCGTAACTAGTCGATATCAGTCCAATCTAGGTAATGACCATTGGATGGCCATTAAACATATCCTGAAGTATCTTAAAGGTACTAATGATAAGTTAATTATTTATGGAGGAAACAAACTGCAAGTTAACGGGTATACGGATTCCAATATCCAATCGGATTCCGATGATATAAAGTCTACATCTGGATTCGTATTTACCCTTAATGGAGGTGCAGTTTGTTGGAAGAGTTCCAAACAGGGATCAACAGCAGATTCCACCACTAAGGCAAAATATATTGCAGCTTCTGAAGCTGTAAAAGAGGCTGTGTGGATAAAGAACTTTGTCACATAATTGGGAGTTGTCCCAAGTATCGAGAATGCGATTCCGTTATACTGTGATAATACTGGAGCCATTACACAAGCAAAGGAACCGAGGGCGCATCAGAAGTCGAATCATGTGGAACGTAAGTACCACATCATTTGAGAGATTGTGTCGCGATAGGATATTGTAGTGTGCAGGGTACCGAGTGAAGATAATGTAGCGAACCCACCGACGAAGGCCATACCTCCGAAGTTGTTTTGTGGACGTTATGACCCATAGCATCACTATTTGTACAGATCATGGTGTTGTTGTACAAATTAACTATGTGACCAAGGAAATTGCTCTTTTATCATTTGTGATTAGATCACCAAGATGTATAAATGATGAAAGGTCCATATGATTAGTTCCGGATTGATAAGATATGAGACAGTATCAATCCATAAAGGTTTAATCATTAAATATCTGTAGTCGTAGTATTATCGAGATTAGACATCGATAATGCGGAATAGACTAGTATTACACTTGTGCGTGTTGTGAGGGCATAACGACATAGTTCTCATATATTTGGGTATAGGATACTCATGCAAGTGTAGTAGGAGGTTGTGTTTTACCGATGGTACAGAAAACAGCTTCGCTCTGGATAGACCCCTCAGAATTCCATTGGTAGTATGACTATGTGTTTATGGAAGTCCGAATCAGGGTAGATGTATTTGGTCTTAACCTGAGACTTGCACCACTAATACTTGCGACAATCAATACACTTTGGTTTTGGTCTTCCAGGGCTTTAACAGGTTCTGTGTACGCCTCTTCTGGGTATATTGAGAATCGTAGTGTATTGGGTGTGATGTCGAGATGGAAGTATCACTTCAGTCATAGTGGAGATGATGATCACGTAGGATACGTAACTCGTTCTCTTATATGCTGCAGCTATCGGGATATTATAACTAGGTCATGTTTATCCGATTATAGAGACTAGTTACCAGAGATCTGATATGTGCTTCGTACGGGGCATACACAATTTCAATTCCACAGCCCTGGCCTAGCATGTGACATCCGATGCTGGATCGAAATACGCAATACTACGTATACTACGCCTGATATAGATCACATATTCCTGTAAGAATATCTGGAGAATTGGGTAGGCATGGCGCTTTGCTAGAAGCCAATAAAAGTTGCAATTGGGCTTAAATGGGCTTGGTTGTACCAAGATTGGTCTATGCTAAATTGGTTGGATCCAATTGGCCCAAACCATATCCATAAAGTCCAATTATGACTTAATGGACCTTTAATATTAATTGGGCCTAATGGGCCTAAATTTGGTTTCTGGCAAATAAGGGTGATTCTTAAATGGGCTTTGGTATTTGGGTTTGACCATATTGATCAAAAGTCCATGCCTTAAGATTATTAAAGGCCAATTGGACTTTAAATTAAATTGACATTGGATGTTAATCGGGCTTTGAGACCGTAACGGTTAGATTTAAAATCTAAGTCGTAAGGTTCATTAATAAAGTGTAATATTTAATTTGGAATTAAATAATGAATTAGTATTAAATACAAATTAAATTGGATTTAAGGTTGTAGTTTAATTTAATTCAAGAATTCGTACTTTGAGTACTTATTCGCAAAATGAGTTTGACTCGAGCAAAATCAAATCGTTCTTTGAACATTGGATGGTCATTAATATTCAGATTAATTAATTGGATTAGATTGATTGATAACATGCTTGTGTGAATACATGGATGCGATGTATGAATAATGTATATCGGATGGATATTAGATGGGTGGGGGCAATTTGGAAATTGTTGTAATAAATTTAAATTTATTAATGGATCTGCGTGTCCAGCCTATTACCTCCTTAACTGTGCATTTCTCTTCTCACCTATTCCCCTCAATGTAAATGAGGTTTCTTTAGAAGTGTATGTAATCGGGTAGAAGTAATACTTGTGCTAGCATGAGAGAGGAAATAGAGAGATTTGTTCTAGGAACAATATGTTTAAGTATCCATCCGCATATCATTATTATTTTATTTATATGCGCCTTATTATGTGTTTAGAATGCATGTTTAAGGGTGTATGATGATGAGACCTTAACATAGATAATAAATTGGTTGCCAATTGCACGCGAAAACCCTCACAACATATTAAGCGTTTTTCCTTCCATTGAGCGATTCTTACTCAAGATCCAAGACTGGCATTGGTTTGTTGGCCAAAGTCAAGACCTTTGTCCGTCGAGGATGTGTTTGAATCATGAAGGCTTTGTTCCATATCGGTGTCTTGTCCAAGTTGTGATTGTTGGCCAAAGTCAAGATCACACTTCTTGTCCATCGACATTGATTACGAAGCTTTCCAATGTCAATGGGTTCCGCTAACTGGGATCACTAAGTTTGTTGTGCCAAAGCCAAGGCTTAGTTGATTCAGAGGAAAAAGGTTAGGCAATATATTAGATATATTGGCATATATAGGATATATGTTTCAGACTTGGATGTCCACCTACTGGATCTAGGAATTGGATGGGATCCAATTGATCTTAGAGATCTACCTAGTTAATTATCATACAATTTGTTGGCCAAAGTCAAGATTGTGTGTTATTTAACGGGATCCTAGCCCACTAGGAAACAATGTTTCCCGAGTACTCCACAGAGGGTTAGAGGTTCGCCGGAAAATAGTGGGAGGCAAATATTAAAATTTGCAATATTCGTTTAGTAACTTGCCATACGCGCTCATCATTTTTCGTCAATATAAATTAATATATTAGTTGGACTAATATTTAATAGTTGTTTTAATTAAACAGTTGGACTGTATTCAAACTATTTCATTTATAGTTGATTATATAATTGGATTATAGTAATCAATATATTTGAATTAAAATAAATTATAGTTGATTATATAGTTAGACTATAGTATCATTATAATAAAAAGTACCTAAATCGTTGATTAAATAGTTGGACTATTAGAATCAAGATAAATTGAAAGATTAGTGTTTAAAACATAATCCTGGGTGAAAATGTATTTAAACGACTTTAATTTTCAAATGGGAATAAAGCTTCAGGATAGTCCTGGAAACTAAGAAGTTACTTTATTTGAAAATAACATCTTAAGCCTAAGCCTGAGTTGAGCAAATAGTAGAGCATGATCTTTGGAAGATTCATGTGATGATAACTTTAGTGCTTAATCCATTATGTTTGCCAAATACTCTTTAATTTCTAAATCAGAACTAAGGATTAGATCCTTATAGTATGATAATGAAATTGAAGGATCTTCATAGATCTATTCTTAGATCTTCATAGATCTATTCTTAGATCTTAGAAGTACTAAATTGCAATAGTAAACTCTTGTAGAGTTAGTGGCTATACTCAAGGAGACAAAGCCAAAGTTTTCAATAGGGCGAGAAGCGCAAGGCGCATCTTACTTCGACATTCTAGAAGGCCAAGGCTTGGTCAAAGGCTTCTGGGGTGTGGATAAGAGGCAAAGGTAAAATCATTATAATCTTCTGGGAGACAAATGACATATCCCAAAATGTCTGCCTAAATTGTGGCAAACGGGGACACGAAAGCGTGACTTCCGTATGGACAAGGCAGACATGAAGGAATGAAGACGGGCAAGGCTCCGACATCAAATATGTTTGTCATAAACATGTTCACTACTAGTATTAAAATTGGATTTTAGATACTAAATGTGGTACATAGATATGTACTGGTGTGCAGAATCTGCTATGAGCAGGATACTGACTTCAGTTGAGATTTTCTGCGAATTGGAACGGGACGATAGTCGCTGTTTTAACCGTAGATACCTAAGTTTAGGAACTACCCTTAGGGTATGTACTTAAATTAGGAAACTGTTAAATGTAACTAGTTTGACTAGAAACATTATCTCTATATCAGTGTATAACCCGTTGCGGATATACCTTTATATTCTAGAACACTAAAGTGTTTTATTTTATAAAGATGATATTGAGATAAACACATTAGATGTGAATAACAGTATTTATATTTTAATATAAATAAATCTCAAACATATGACATGACAAACAAATAGCTCAAACTGATTTAATCAGTTGAGACTTATATGTGGCATTGTTGTCTAGGACACAATTAACAAGACTCGTATATCCACACTTTCGAAGAGTGGATACTAGGACGTATTTGATTCTATGCAAATGATGTCTACGAATCTAGTTTATTGGGCAAAGTGCCTAAAACACCTTTACTTGGTAAAAGTGTAAATGCCATCAATCTGTTAGCCCTTGGTCACAGTGACGTAAGTGGGCCCATATCTAGCTAGGCTAGAGGTGGATATGAATGTTTCGTGACCTTTACGGATGTGGCATCGCGTTATGGTTATGTGTTTCTTGTGAAACACGAATTAGAAACTTTTGATGAAATCAGAAAGTTTCGACACGAAGTAGACAAACAGATCAGCTAAAGTATTAGAACCATCACAGTTAGACCATGATGAAAATACTTAGGCAATAAGTTTCTCATATACTTGAAATAGTATAATATTCTTTCAATAAGGACTCCTCCCGGAACACGTCAATTTGACGGTATGTCCGAACTGAGAAACCGAATTTTCTTGAACATGATAAGGTTAATCATGAGTCGCTCTGAGCTACCATTTCCTTCAACGGATACAGATAGAAAGTGCAAAACTTATTTAGAATAAGGTTCCATAAAAATCTGTTTAACAGACTTCATATTAGATATGAACATGAAAGAAACTAATTTTTCTCATTCCTGAAGATTTGGGAATGCTAGGCATATGTTTGGATGATACCAAACTTGAGCCCAAATCGGATAAGTGCCTAAATTGTAGGTTATCCTAGGGATACCAAAGTATAGTACTTATACAACTCACAAGAGAACAATTTAATTGTTGCGCACCATGCGGTTTTTCCTAAGAGGAATACCGATATGCAGTGGTAAGCGGGAGGAAAGTAAAACTCGATGAAAATCAGAGTAATACTATTCCAGGCACCGATTCCTTAATGGAACACAAATAGTTCATCAAGGATGATACTATACCAATAATCTTCGAATACACAAGAACCACGTAAGTCGGAGAGAGTCAGAAAACAACTAGGGTATGGGTTTATGATCTCACCTCATAAAGATGTCAATCTTATTGAGGAAAACGACCTGACTACGTATGAGGAAGTGATACAAGGTATCGACTCCCTATTATGGCAAAGTGCCATGATATCCGAAATGGATTCCATGTATACCAACTATGTTTGGACACTAGTTGATGTACCGAAGGCATTGTGCCTATTGGTACTATATAAGTCTTCAAGGAAGACATACATGGAAGGCAACATACCAACGTACTAAGCTAGGCTTGTAGCGAAAAGGTATCATTATCAACATTGTGTCGAATACGACGAAACCTTTTACCTGTTGCCACGGTTAAATCCATTTGGATAATGCTTGCTGATGCTGCATGTTTCATTTATGAAATATGGCAGCTGAATGCCAAAATCTCTTTCCTTAACAGAAACACTTTGGAGGATGTTTACAACATCCTGACGGTTTTGTCCTAACAAAAACGAGCAAACAAGGTTTGCAAGTTATTTCGATCCATGGATGGATTGAAGCAAGCATTGCGTTCTTGGAATTATCGTTTTGATGTAATCATAATGGTGTATGATTTAATTCAAAACGAATATGATTCTTGTGTATATAAGAGGTTAGTGGGAGCACACTGACAGTAAATGTCCTGTGTAATGATGACATGTCATTTCTTGAAAATGATAATTCCCGTAATACAATCGGTGAAAGCTTGGCTTTCATGAAAATTCTCCGTAGAGAAACAAACTTTATTATAGGAATAAAGATCTACTGGGATAGATCTAAAAGTTGTTTGTACTCTCCGAGAACTCGTACATTGAAATAAATGTACGCGACCTGGTGTCTTATATGCTTTGAGCATGTGGAGTCACAATCGGGCCAATCCAAGTGATAGTCACTGGATTGATGTTAAGAACATCCTTTAGTATCTTAGAGGAACTAAGGATGTTGTCTTATACTATGGAGAATGAGAACATTAGTGATTGGAATCACTGCTGCAAGTTTCCTAACCGATAAAAATGACTATAAGCCGAACAATGGTACTATAAAGTTTGAATAACGGAACAGTGAGCTGGAAATCTTCCAAGCAAGATACTGTTACCGAATATACAACAAAAGTGGATTATTGATGCAGCTAAGGCAGCAATAGAAGCCTTCTGGATTGATAATAATCCTAATCAGATTAGGAATAGTTCTATTAGCAGCTTAGCTAGGCTACAACGCAGGCTAAAGAATTAATGGTCTCATCAACGATCCAGATATATACTTCAATTATACATCTGATTCGTTCGGATCATACATCGTGGCGATGTGATGATCGTATAAATCGCATCAGATGATAATCATACAAATCCGCTGACGAAAGCCTTTTCTTAGCAGAAGTTTGAGCGAACCGTACATAGTTCGGGTGTTGGACACTTGAGTGATTGACTATAGGCCAAGTGGGAGATTGTTGGACAGTTATGACCCATAGCATCACTATTTGTACAGATCATGGTGTTGTTGTACAAATTAACTATGTGACAAAGGAAATTACTCTTTTATCATTTGTGATTAGATCAACAAGATGTATAAATGATGAAAGGTCCATATGATTAGTTCCGGATTGATAAGATATGAGACAGTATCAATCCATAAAGGTTTAATCATTAAATATCCCTAGACGTAGTATTATCGAGATTGGACATCGATAATGCGGAATAGACTAGTATTACACTTGTGCGCGTTGTGAGGGCATAACGACATAGTTCTCATATATTTGGGTATATGATACTCATGCAAGTGTAGTAGGAGGTTGTGTTTTACCGATGGTACGGAAAACAGCTTCGCTCTGGATAGACCCATCGAAATTCCATTGGTAGTATGACTATGTGTCTATGGAAGTCCGAATCAGGGTAGGTGTATTTGGTCTTAACCTGAGACTTGCACCGCTAATACTTGCGACAATCAATATACTTTGGTTTTGATTGTCCAGGGCTTTAACATGTATCCGATATGTGCTTCGTACGGGGCATACACAATTCCAGCCCCAGGCCTAGCATGTGACATCCGATGCTGGATCGAAATATGCAATACTACGTATATTACGCCTGATATAGATCACATATTCCTGTAAGAATATTTCTGGAGAATTGGGTAGGCATGGCGCTTTGCTAGAAGCCAACCTTGTCTTGTAAATCGGTAAAAACGTAGTACTATGTGCTTACGTGTTTGGATAGTCCGACGACCGGATTTACTGCCAACATATCCGGGGATCTCATGGGTCACTTCTCGAAGATTCACCGATGACGTATGACTCGCACTTTATTCATCTGAGATTAATTAAATGAGAGAGAATATTAATCTGGGATTAATTATAGAGATATTTTATCTGGGATAAAATATTAATTTAAAGAGAGAACGATTAATTTGGAATTAATCGATAAAATAATATATTCGATATATTATACGAAATTTGATTTCGACGCGGAATTGAAATTAGATTTTAATTCAGGCGAACGAGTTAATTTAGAATTAATTCGTTAGCGACGTGAATAGTAATTTTGCTAGACATAATTATTTAATTACGTCGCAACGGAAAATTCGTTAATTTGGAATTAACGAACCCGAGCCCGGGAGTGTTTGCGGACGCACTCGAATTCAAGTGCGACCATAAGTCACATCAAGCGTCAAATCACTAGTCAATCAATTGATGTGATGTCTAGTCACTTTGAGTGATTGACAACCAGTCACTATTCATTGATTGATGGGTGTAGTTGGATGGCTTTAATGCCTTGACTTTTTGAAAGAAAAAATTGGTATTTGATTTTTGGAAATTCAAGTAAGTGTATTAGATACACAAAACCACAACACTCTCTCCACTCTTCTCTCCCTCTCTCTCGGCCAAGGGCCATTTCTTCTTCTTTTCACTGTCAAAAAAACCGTGAGCAAGGAGAAGGCAATAGTGAGGATTTGTAGCAAATTCTTCACAAGTGCTAGCACACTCTTGGAGTCTTGCGAATGTGATAAAGAACCGCTCCCGTGAGCATGGAATACACATCACAAAGCTTGGAGCTTGAGATCATCCATGGCCGAAAATTGGAGGACAAAAATGGAGCATGACCGTGAGATTCAAAGGGCATAAAAAGATTTTTGTGTTCATCTCATCGCTCAACCGATCGTTGTAAGTATGATTTCGCCATACTTTTTCGAGTATTCACATGTTGTTTCATTGCTTGATTTGATCCTTGGGACCTTAGAGAAACCCAACAGTTGTTTGATAAACACGTGGAGTCGATGGGTATTAGATACAATCGTTATTGGCACTAGAGCAAGTGAGAGTTTTTGTTGGGGTTGGAGCTCAGAGCACCAATTCCCGGTTGTATTTATTTATAAAAACTTATGTAAAACGTTTTTATTATTAATAATATATGCAGTTTCTATAATATAATGTATCTTTTAATATGGTAAAGACGTAATGACCTTGGAATGACTAGTCATGATGCTGTTGCAAAAGCGTCGCAACTGACATTGAGTTGTATCATAACGTTGTCATTTTCAGACAGTTCCTGGTCAAGGTTTACACTACTTGGTCAGTATAGTAAACCCGTTGAGACCGATACATGTCGTATACAGGAATATATGATTCCAATGGTTTCTCAATGAACCATAAGCATTGGAGACTAATATAGACGTGTAGGTGTTTATAGCGGATAAACACTGAACGACTCACCAAAGATTCTTAATGGATGGTACACCAACGTCAATAAGAATCTTATCGGGTTGAGTAGCACTTGTGATTCTTAGACTTGAGATACCACTGTGGGCGCATGAGACATCTTCCATATTTAGGTGGCAGTCACGTCACCGATCTATTTAGATCAGACCTCCGCCTGTTCATTGGGTGTGGATAGATCCTCTGGGTGTCCTGTGTGTATCGAGATAGGATCCGTCAGTTTTGTGTATCAGAGCATAGGTAGTCCATATGATTAGCAATCAGATAAAAACCATGGGCCCGTGGTACAATTTAGAAGCTAGTTCTAAATATTCTTTTTGAGATTGCTAATAGAGACGTCGACGGGATAATCCCCATAGAGATTTGACGTTAACATCTATATCTCTGGGATATATCTGGATACCTGTGACGAAGGAATTATACATTTGCCATGACCTCGACCTGTATGATTCAACGAGTTTATCTGTGATCGCATAATTTACGAGTGGATAAATTATGCACACGAAATTGGATTTCGTGACGGATATGCCTGAATCTAGAGAGTCTCACTAATGAAATATACTCGTAGAGCACTAGGGCAACATATATAAATAATATTGATTATTTATAAAGTCGTTTAAAGGTTAAACGCAAAATACATGTGTATGGACCCGATAGTCATTTCCTTAATTTTTGTGTATTTGTATTTAATGTTAGATTAATTCAAATACATATTAATTAATTGTTAAATTGAGATATTTGACCAATATCATAAATATATATGTATTTTATATTTATTGTAAATATAATACATATATTTAATATATTTGTATTTAATTAATTAATTAATTATTTAATTGTTAAATGATTAAATTAATTAAAGTATGAATATTTTAAGTTATGATATTTCATTTAATGACTTAGTTGCAATTGTTGACTTGTTTGAATTATTCATTAAAGGTGTAATGATCAATTTAACAAGTTGGCAAGTTGAACTTTAATGAAACAAAAAATAAATATCTTGATATTTTGTATATACCAAATTCGGCCATGTGCTAATGTTGGAAGTATAAATTGTTTTGTTTTCATTTAGGGTTTCATAACTTGTAAAACACTAACCAAAACTCCATTAAAAGAAAGAAAAAGAAGCTTGAGACAAAGGAAAGAAAAACAAAGAAAAAGCTTGGAATTAAGTAAGTATTTCCAATCTTCCATTAGAGAGAAAAATGTTCCTCTTGTTGTGGGCTTCATCTTTTGATGTTCTTATGTTTTTATATTCTTTATTCTTTGTATTTTTGGAGGATGGAAGTTTTGGAATGGGTTGAGCATGTATAAAAGATCATAGAATGCTTCTAATTTGTTAACAAGCATCCTTTTGATGGTTTTGGAAACTTGTTGCTAATCTAGAGTTATTGACCCACTCTTAAATGACCTAGATTTGTTCTATAGTTGTTTCATTGTGTTGAGGCTTGATTGTAATGGAAGAAACATGATTGAAGTATTGGATTAAACAAATTTGGTCTAATTTGTCCCATTTGAAGAAATTGAAAAATTAGGGTTTGAGACCACTTCCAAATTTGGGTCTTTCCATTTATGTTGTGTATTTGGATGTGTATATGATACATACAAAATCTTATGTTGATTGGATTTCATTTGGATGTGTTTTGAACATTGAAATGCAAAATGCACACTTTGGATATATATAGGGGCTCACGACAATTTGGGAAAAATTTGGGGTTCATGTTGCAATTTGATTTTTGATTTGTATGACATGTTAAAATCATCTTAGAAATGATTTAGAATCATCCAAACTCGTTTCGAACAATTTCGGATTAAAATGAACAAATTGTAATGTTTAGGGGTAATTCGGTAATTACACAAAATTATGATTTGTTGTGTAATATTTCATAATTTGATAATTGGATAATTAAATAAATAAGTTTATTTAATTAATCAGAGAAAAAGTTTTGAAATCTGAAAATTTTGATTTCCATTATTCTGCTGTGTTACCGGATTTCCGTTATAAAACCTCCTTCAAAACCATCATTCACCATATGAAATAAACATCCAATACTTAAGTGATAAAATCTCATAAAATAATGTTCTAAGTTATTTACTTAATCGAATATTTTTCTTAATGTTTATCTATTCGTTAATGACACTACTAGTCATTTTAAAATATGTAACAATTATTTACAAAGAACAAGTAACTATCAAATAGTCGCAAGTTCTGATATCAAATATCGAAACAATCATTCAATAATATTTTAAATAACTAGACTGGAGATCTGATATCCAATATCTACAGTTGTCGTATTATGAAAATCAATATTTTCTATACACAACTATATGCATCTTCTTTCTTTAGCTTTATTATTTACTTTCAAATTATTTACAACATTTACAAATAATCGAAAAACAAATAGTGTCTGACACGTGACCTCTGAATGTCACTAAAGTCAAGAAATGTTATTATTAGATAAACAAATACCTAATGAGGTTTTCTTAATGCCAGTGAAGAATCTTGAGACATGAACCAATTCATATCAATCTTTACTGCATAAGAAACTACTCTGTCTAGAAGGATTATATCATTATCTATTCTAATCTAGAACCTATTATAGAAATATGCAACCATAATTGAAGTCAGAAAACATATATAATATGCATGCAGTGGATAAAAGTTAATTCTATCAAACTAATAGAATAAGGAACAACATGAGCGATAATTTACATAATATTACACACATCATAAGTTAAGGATTTTTAACCTAGCAGTGCCTCCAAATACTTATGTAATACCGTAATCCCCAACGGAAACGAGAATTCAATAATTAAATTGAATTCCATAATGGGAAGTGGACCCCATGAATATATTTCGACTCACAGCTTTGGCACGTTCTCGCCTACGTATATTCATTAGGTAGACAACTCATTGTCAATCACACTCACTGTGACTCATGGGTTCGGTCCTGATTGTTTCTCGTTATGACAGCTTTGACACGTTCATAAGGAGGCGTATCAAGGTTAAACTTATCAATGACAAACTCAAGCTACCGATGTAGTCCTGATAGCTTTGGCACGTTCAGGATTTCCACTTTCACTTGAATTTGTCTCTCATCATATAAGTTCTACCGGCGCAAATGAACTACTTTCAACCATAACTGCACAGCTTTGGCACGTTACAACCATAGCATCATGAAAACATTTACACCCGTATTGACAAGGCGGACGAAGAAACAAGTATTCATAATACTAGTCACTTTCTTAAAACCTTATTTAAACGGGGATTTTTCAACAAAAGATGCTTTTACTTTATTTAATCAAATTAAATAAACACATGTATAAATTTAAGTAATGATTAAATTAAACATTGAATTTTAAAGGGCTAATCATATCAAGTGTCCAGGATCAGACTCGCTCTGATACCATTTTTGTTGGGGTCAAATCAGGGAAGCGCAGCGGGAGAAGCACTGTTCGGGTGAAATCATAGTTTAAAATTTTTAAACTAAAAAAATAAATTATTCAATATCAAATATTAATAATTCATTCATATTTCACCTAAACATATTTATTCGATATTATATAACGACATAAATAATATAGAAACACCGCGAAATTTTTATAAAAATGTTTTTCCGACCGCCAATGCTCATAGAGACTGCCCAGGTCAGCCCTAAAAATATTTGGACAGTTCGTGGGCTACCTGAACAGTGCCCAGTTCACTGTTTGGGCAGTCGTTACTTAGTAACGCCGATTTTCACCGTTTTCGTGTATTTTCACTCCAAAATAATTTTCGATAAATATTTTTCTTACGCAATTTAAATAAACCAAGTTATTCTAATTACTAAATAAATAAAAACTGAATTTTTATCTGAAAAATTAGATTTATCATTAATTACCGAATTACCTTTACACTTTGTAAATTTTACATTTTAGTCCTAAAATTGTAAATACAATTTTAGATGATTCAAAATCACTTCTAAAATTATTCTTCACATGTTCAAAACATGAAAGCAAAATTTGCAACTCAAAACCCTCAATTTCTTCAAATTGCCGAGAGGGTGTCAACTTTATCATTAATTACGATTTAGCCCCAAATATTCAAAACATGTCAAGATCAAATCCAATTAATCCCAAATTTGATATACATCATATATACATCAGAATATGCAACATATGAAAATCCCCAAAATTGGATTAGATTAAGAACCCTAATTTCTCAAATTACTCAAATTGTTCAAATTACACTAAATTGATAAAATTCAACACTTTAATCAATCCAATACCACACCAATCAAGTCTCACCATCATGAAACAACTCAAGAACAATTCTAGGTCATTTATGAATGGCTAAGCAACTCTAGAATGGAAAATTTAATCTTTAATTAATCAATTAAGCATAATTACTCCTAATTAGCTCATTAATTAATCACACATGCTAATCACATCCAACAAGCTTCAAACACATATAATTACAAACCAAAGAGTAGAGACATCAACTTAGCAACACAAATTGAAGCTAAGATTAATTGAAACAATTTCCATGTAGAAGAAAGTGTGAAAACTTACAAAATCTCCAAATTTTTGCCTTTGTTTTTCTTTCTTTCTTGAACTTTGCTCACAACTCACTTTGTAAAATATTATGAAACTTGTCTAAGTGTAAAAATTGAAACAAAATAATTTTGTTAAAACAATTACACAATGGCCGAATTTTTGCTCAAGTTATATGTGTTTACACATATAACTTGTCTAAGTTATATGTGTTTACAAAATAATTACACCGTAGGCACTCCGATGCTCAAGTTAGTTAAGACGAGCGAGCGGAAGAGAAGAGGAAGAACAAAGTTTAGGATTACCTTGATCTTCGTAGGATGAAAGCCATGCGGGCGGTAAGCCATTGTTTAGGGGTGATATGCGCTTTGAGAACTCGAGTATGAGAACCAAAGTTTCAATGAATCAAACCCTTGGACCCCCTCTCATTTTATAGGATGTGAAGTGGCCTTCAAAGTTGAATTAAGATTCATTGGGTTGATTGGATTCAAATCCTCTTAGGAGAGGGTAGTAGAGTTGGATCGTATTAGGAGTGCCTAGATATTTGGGATTAGATATAATCCTTATGGCGTTCGGATTACACTACTGAGTTTGTAGGTAGTTGGTCATAATCCAAATACTCAGTTTTCTCATTAAGGAGGGACTATAGGGCGTAGACTGCCCGTTATTGTTGAATGGGACATTAAGTAACATGATTAAGATCTTACTGAAATCTTTACAAGTCATATGGGCTCTTAGAAGCCTTTAGGCCGTACGGGTTTCTTCCATTGGGGGGTCTGGGCTCGTGGGCCCTGTGTAGGAATCACGTGGGTAGATTAAGGGATGTTGGTAGCCTTGTGCTAATTGGGTTTTGTCTGCTGCGTGGGCCTGTGATACAATGACATTTGGGTCCCTGGCCAAAATCTGACCTGTACAGTTTATCTCATACTCTTTAAGTCAATGATTCATTGGCTTGGAGAGTATTCCACGAGTATGTCATTTGGGGTTCGATTAAAGCGTGTAAGCATACATGGACGTTGGTGTCGCTTGGAATTGACGAGGGTCATATCATGTTTGATATAACCAAATATAAACTCGGGATAATTTTTAGTTGACCAGACCTGATGATGGTCTGGGAGATCCTTCGATTGGCTGGATCGGATGAAGACAAGGAGTCAGTCTGACCCGACGAAGGTCACAGAGAATGTATCATCTACTGGACCTAATATTGGTTCAGGATAACCTCCAGTAGACCAGACCTGCCGAGGGTCCGGGAAAATCTTCAGTCGACTGGGCCTGGATTTACAACGTAGTGTGCAGTTACAACATAGTTTGTAATTACATTGGGAAGCGTCACTATAAGTTGTATATTCTCAAATAAAGTTCCTGGTCAAGATTTACTGACACGAATCGATTAGTAAAATCCGCTGAGACCATTACATGTCGTATATCGAGACTTGGTCTGATGGTTTATCCCAATGAACCATGAGTCCTGAAAGACTCATATAGACGTGTAGGTGTTTATTTGATAAACACTGAATGACTCACCGAAGATTTCCTAATAGATGGTACACCAACGTCAATAGGAATCTTCTCGAGTCGAGTAGCATAATGGTCATTCGATTTGAGATAGCACTGTGGATATATGAAATATCCTCCTCACTTTGATGGAAGTCACGTCACCGATCTATTTAGATCAGACCTCCACATGTTCGTTGGGTGTGGACTGATGCTCATGATATCCTGTGAGTATCAGATAGAATCCGTCAGTCTTGTGTACATGGCATATGTATCTTGAACGTGATTGAGATCTAGTAAATCTATGGTTGTGGTATACTTCGAAGTGAGTTTCCGAGTGTTATTTAGAGATCGTAAATTTAAAAGTCGACTATATTATACCTTAGGGATTTGACGTTCTTATCTATATCCCCGATATAATATTGATAGCCTGTGACGGAGGGATTATACGTATGCAATGACCTCGACTTGCATAGTTTAGCGAGATTATCCGTGGTCGTCATAATTTACGAGTGGGTGATTTATGGACACAAAATTTGATTCCGTGACGGATAAACCTAAACTTAGAGAGTCCCACAATATAGAGTGTACTAGTTGAGAACTTGGGCAACACGTTATCGATAATACAGATTATTCATAATACTTTATCAGATTAAATGCGTAAATTCGAATTGTTTAATCGGTTAAACGAAAATACATGCATTAGAGGATTTTGGTCAATTTATAACTAATATATATTTGTATTTGATACAAAATTTGATTTGATACATATTAGAAATAAAATATCATCTCCATAAGTCATAATTAATTAATTGTCAAATGAGATTTTGACACATGTCATCAATATATGTATTTTGTTATTTAATGTAAAAAAAAAAATACATATATAGATATTTATATTAATTAATTAATTAGTTATTTAATTGTTAATATAATTAAATAATTAGAAATAAAATATCATATCCATAAGTCATAATTAGTATGATAAATGGTGAGATATTATAGGTTACAAATGCAATGTTTAATAAATGTTGTAGTTGTTAAATGTTACAAGTAACCTTAGGCTTTTATTTAATTAGATTAAATAAAGTAAAAGATGACCAAAATACCCCCTAATTTCGGCCAAACCTATTTTTTAAAGGTGAAAATTTTATTTTCTCTTTAAGAAGCACTCCATGGCCGAAACCACCATGTTAGAAGAGCTCCTAAAGTTTCTTGAAGAAGCTTGAAGAGAAAGTGAAGAAATCAAGAAGAAAGTTTAAGGAAATTAGGAGATTTTGAGATAATCTTCAATAATCTTAAACTTAGAAAGCTTGTTTCTTTTTCTTGAGCATCTAGAATAGTTCTAGGGTTTCTTCCTTTCTTAGTTTTTGGGGCTTTTTGATTGAGGGTGGATTTGGAGGCTAGTTGCATGTGTGAAGTAAGATTGAGTAATATTAGTGTAATATTAGTTCAATTTTTTCATTTGATGACTTGTTGCTGTTGGGTCAAATCAGGGAGGCGTAGCGGAAGAAGCGTTGTTCGGACGAAATCATAATTTAAAATTTTTAAACTTACGAATAAATTATTCAATATCAAATATTAATAATTCATTCATATTTCACCTAAACATATTTATTCGATATCATATAACGACATAAATAATATAGAAATACCGAGAAACTTTTACGAAAATATTTTTCCGTAAAATAGCATAAAACGCATTTCCGGCCGAACCGACCGACCGACCAATGCTCATGGGGACTACCCAGGTCAGCCCCAAAAATATTTGGACAGTTCGTGGACTGCCCGAACAGTGTCCAGTTCACTGTTTGGGCAACCGTTACCCGGTAATGCCATTTTTCACCGTTTTCGCGTATTTCCGATAAATATTTTTCTTGGGTAATTAAAATAAACGAATTTATTCTAATTAATCAATAAATAAAAACTGAATTTTTATCTGAAAAATCATATTTATCATTAATTACCGAATTGCCCATACACTTTGCAAATTTTACTTTTTAATCCTAAAATTGTCAAATATAATTTTAGATGATTCCAAATCATTTCTAAAATGATTCTCAACATGTTCAAAACATGAAAACAGAATTTGCAACTCAAAACCCTCAATTTCTTCAAATTTCCGAGAGGGTGTCAACTTTATCATTAATTATGATTTAGCCCAAAATGTTCAAAACATATCAAGATCAAATCCAATTAATACCAAATTTGATATACATCATATATACATCAGAATATGCAACATATATGAAAATTCCCAAAATTGGATTAGATTAAGAACCCTAATTTCTCAAATTACTCCAATTGTTCAATTTACACTTTAATCAATCCAATATCACACCAATCAATTCTCACCATCATGAAACAACTCAAGAATAATTCTAGGTCATTTATGAATGGCTAAACAACTCTACAATGGCAACTTTAATCTTTAATTAATCAATTAAGCATAATTACTCCTAATTAGCTCATTAATTAATCACACAAGCTAATCACATCCAACAAACTTCAAACATATATAATTACAAACCCAAATAGTAGAGACATCAATTTAGTAACACAAATTGAAGCTAAGATTAATTGAAATAATTTTCATGTAGAAGAAAGTGTGAAAAACTTACAAAATCTCCAAGTTTTTGCCTTTGTTTTTCTTTCTTTCTTGAACTTTGCTCTCAACTCACTTTGTAAAATATTATGAAACTTGTCTAAATGTAAAAATTGAAACAAAATAATTTTGTTATAACAATTACATAATGGCCGAATTTTTGCAACAAAAATTAATAACAATTACTTTATTTTTGTTCAAAATTCATTGGACCAAGTTTACAAGATTAAAAGATAACATCTTATCTTTAATAAAGTGTAGTAACAAATGGACCAATGGTTTCATGCCATTAAAAAGGAAAAACATTACCAAAGATATTTATTTTGTTAATTAGTTTAATTATTTAACAATTAAATAATTAAATAATTAAATATAAATATCTTAAATATATGTATTATATTTACATTAAATATCACAAATACATATATTAATTATATATGTCAAATATCACAAATTGATATTTTATTAATGTGTATTTAATAAAATCAAGTATTAAATACAAATACACATTGATTCAGAAATGACCGTTAGGTCCCGATTGCATGTATTTTTCGTTTAACCATTAAACGAGTTATAAATAATCAGTATTATTCATAACAGTTGCCCTAGTGCTTTACGAGTATATTTCATTAGTGAGACTCTCTAGATTCAGACATATCCATCACGAAATCCAATTTCGTGTCATAATTCACCCACCCGTAAATTATGATGACAACAAATAAACTCGTTGAATCATACAGGTCGAGATCATTGCATACGTATAATCCCTCCGTCACAGGTATCCGGATTATCCCAAAGATATAGATATAAACGTCAATTCTCTATATGAATAATCTGTCGACGTATCTATTAGCAATCTCTAAATAATATTCGAAACTCACTTCCGAAGTATACTATGGCCATAGATTTAACAGATTGTTAATCAATTATGAACTACAAATGCTTTGTACACAGAACTGACGGATCCTTTCTTGATACTCACAGGATATCATGAGCGTGAGTCCAAACCCAACGAACAAGCGAAGGTCTGATCTAAATAGATCGGTGATGTGCTGCATTCTAAGTGTGAAGGATAACTCATATATCCACAGTGGTATCTCAAGTCAAAGAATCACTATGCTACTCAACCCGAGAAGATTCTATTGACGTTGGTGTACAATCCATTAGGAAATCTTTGGTGAGTTGTTCAGTGTTTATCAAATAAACACCTACACGTCTATACGAGTCTCCCAAGACTTATGGTTCATTGGGATAAACCATCGGACCAAGTCCGATATACGACATGTACTGGTCTCAGCGGATTTTACAAACCGACCCGTGTCAGTAAATCTTGAGTAGGAACTAAATTTAAGGATATACAACTTATAGTGACACTTCCCAATGTCAATTACAAACTATGTTGTAACTGCACAATACGTTGTAAATCCTGGGGTCTTTGTCTAATATATATACATATCACTAAACCAGATTTAGTTTCAATCTAATCAATCTAATTGAAATTACATCGAATACGTATATAAAAGACAAGAGGTGCTACCATTTAAATTAGTAATATTATGGAAAAAGATATTGCTAATGTTCATGAATCGGACATAAATACGATCCAGATTGGCACTCAGAGCACCAACCCTAAAAGTTTCCATTGTAGAGTGTTATGACCACTCTTATAACTCATATAATTGTTCTTAAGTTCTTCATTGGTGGTGGCTTTGATTTTTGTAAATGTTAATATGATTAATGTTGAGAAAATTGGATTTTAAAAATGAAAAATGATAATTTTGGTTACCAAATCAGATCTGGAATTTTTTATGATTTTGGTGATGAAAATTATGTTTTATAAATGTATTGTATGTGTTTTAGGCATTGGAACAATTATCGAAAATTATTTCGGAGTTGAAATATGCGAAAACAGCGTTACCGGGTGAGTTTCGGGCTTACTGGGTGTCCGCTGTCCAAACAGTGAATTGGTCACTGTTTGGGCAGCCCATGAACTGCCTAAGTACTATTGGGGCTGACCTGGGCAGCCCCATATGTATTGGTTGGACGGTTTGGATAAAAACGCGTTTTATGCCATTTTACGGAAAAATATTTTTTGTAAAAGTTTCATAGTGTTTCTAACTTATTTATGTCGTTATTTGATATCGAATAAATATGTTTAGGTGAAATATGAATGAATTATTCATATTGGCAATTGAATAATTTATTCGGTAAGTTTAAAAGTTTTTAAGGTTATGATTTCGCCCGAACCGCGCTTCCGTCTGCGCCTTTGAGAAAGCCTCAACATACCTTTCGTCTGGATACCATGTCGGATGAGCTAGAGAGTGGTCCTCTAGAACCATGCTATGTCGTATGGAGAAAATGACAATCCTTTCATATCTCCTAGACCAGAGGGAGATCTTTAGTCGTAATCGAATACACTTATTCTGTCGACTGGGAAGAGAACCAGTCATCTCTATTGGGGCTGATGTGGAACCCCTAGGGTCAGATTGGTGCCTCGCGCAGCGGAAGTGGGTCTAACCTGTGGATATCTAGCATGATATATTTTAATGAAATATCATATTCCATTACGAGTGTTTAGGGAAAATATAGGTCCGGAAAAATCAAAACGGGAGAAAACTAGATCACGAACAAAAACCGAGTCCGAACGAGCCTAATGCACAAGCTGCTTACACACATTTCCATGTCGGCATGCATGCGCAAGCAAGAAGCTGGCTGCAGACAGCGTTGGTTGTATGCAGCAAGCAATGCTTGCTGCGTTGCAGTGCAGCAAGCTGCGCAGCAAAGCAGTAGGCCAGACCTGATACATATTATATATATATATATATATATATATTAATTTTAATTTTCTAACACCTTAAACACATTTTAAAATCACCCAAAATAATTTTAATTTCAAAATCAACCACAACACATGTTATACAACAAACATATATATATTCTAAATATATATATGCATTTATTTAATCAAATTACAAACCAAAATAGAATCCCACAATGAAATGACTCATGAAATATTCTAGGTCACCCAAAGGTGGTCAAGTGATTCTAGAATGGTAGCCTTAGCTCCAAACTATTTTCTAGAATTCCGAACTCTAATTTTATGTCTATGTCTAATATAAACATTTTGACCAAATACAAGTATATTTGGTTTATACTTCCAAAGCTTCCTAACACAATTAATAAGCCTAATTTCAACATCAAACTATGCTATTATGTATCCAATACATAATTCATCACTATATGTCTCACTATGAAAACTCACTAATGAAAAACATAGCTTTTGAAGAAGATCAAACTTACCTAATAAGGTTGATTCAAATATCTAATCTACTTCTCCTTGTTGAAATGGATGTAGAACTTTAAAAGTTAGCAAGCTTGACTCCAAGATCCAATCTTGATTCCAATACTAGCAAGCTTCACTCTAAGATCTATTATTGATTTCTCCTAATTGAAATGTTATAGAGATCTCACAAAGCTTCTCTAAACACTTCTCTAACTTAGGCTAATTTCTCTAATTCTTGCTTGTATGTAGTTTTTTCAAGCTTAATTAAAACATTGCTCAAGTTTTCTATTTATAGCAAAACTTATGCAATTTTTAATTAATATAAGTCATAATCAAATATTAGGTAGGCATAATTCAATATGTAAAATTAGGTGTGACTAATCACCTTTATCTACCACTTTGATTTAATCCAATTAAATCAAGACAAATACATCTATTATTATATTTTTATAAATACCAAAATATCCTCCAATGGTAGAGATATTTATGAAATTATAACAAAACCCTTGTGAGATTTTGGATTAATCCAATTAATTCATTGGGTCAAAGTAAATAATCAATGTGATCCAGAACACTTAATTATTTTGGTTGATAATTATAATATTGAATATTATTTATTTATAAGAAATTATCGGTTATACAAGTCGAGGTCATCACATATGCTTAACAATCTCTCCATCGTAGGCTATCCGAGTTGTGCTTAGGAAACATAGAATACACCGTCAAGTTTCCAAGGCGCACATCTTATGTTGACATGTCCACGATTCTTTACAACTAATCAGAAACCATTACTGATATATGTGATCCACCCTAAGTGACCGACTTAGCATATTTATATATTAATCTAATATACATAATGACATTACCATCAATAAGATTTGAATTGAAAATATAGTTATTTTATTAATAAATAATAAAATATAATATATAATACATTATTCGGATTGGCGTTCCAAGCACCAAATCCAACAAATTCCTATTTGCTTAGTGCCAATCCGGATGGTACCGTAGTCTCATATCCTTCATATGTTTATCGAATAACTTAGGAGGTAAAACCTTAGTAAGCGGGTCTGCTATATTGTCTAGTCCTTCAACCTTCAAGACCACTATGTCTTTTCATTCAATAATCTCTCTAATCTCGCGATATTTCCTTTCCACGTGTTTAGACTTTGAATGCGCCATCAACTCCTTAGTCTACGCAATGGCTCTGCTATTTTCATATTACAATGGGATCGAATCCGCAATACTAGGTACAATGCCAAGTTCTGTGATAAATATTCTAATCCAGGCAACTTCTTTAACAACTTCTAAAGCCACTATAAATTCTGCCTCAGTGGTGGAATCAGTTGTTGAGCCTTGCTTTGAACATAGCCAACTAATCGCACCACCATTAAGGGTAAATATGTATCCAGATGTAGAATTTCTATCATCTGGATCTCATTGGAAGTCAGAGTCTGTATAACCCTTAACTTGCAGCTCATCTTCTCCATATATGATAAACTTATCCTTAGTACATTTGAGATATTTCAGGATATGTTTCACGGTTGTCCAAAGATCATTACTTGGATCAGATTGATATCGTCTTGTCACACTGACGCCGAAACTGATGTCAAGTCTCGTACATAGCATATCATACATAATTCTTCCAGTACAAGAAGCATATGGCATGTTAGATATTCTAATTCTTTCTTCCTCAATCTGAGGTGCCATTTTCTTCGAAAGATATATGCCACATCAGAAAGGTACATTTACTGCTTTGCAGTTAGTAAAATTATAATTTTCTAATATTTTATCTATTTCATGTGAAAGAGATGATGTAAAAAAAGATAGAGGCCTACAAGGAAAGCCTGAAGGTCCTAGAATGAGAGAAAGTCGAGCTAATCGAACAATTGGAATGGGTGGCATTCAAAGTGATGGTGAAGGAAAGAAGTAGCTCGATGAAGCAATATTTGGAAAGGAAGTACAGCGCCTGAGACTCGAAGAAGTGGATCGGGCTGAATGAGAAGATGGAGGCTGGCCTTTCCCTTTTGTCGGAGGACGAGGAAATTGAGGCTGTTGAGGAAATGGCTCATAAGGGTGAAGGAGGTGGCAAAGTTGAAGGGAAGACAGTTACAGCTGAGGAGGGTCCCGTGGGGATGGAAGAGGTTCCTGAGGGCACTAGGGAGGAGGCTACAGAGACTGGGGAGGATGTATTTGTTGGGGTTTTGGCGCGGGCGCAGCGGAAGCTAGCGGTTCAGGTGAAATCATAATTTTAAAACTTTTTTAAATTCGAGAATAAATTATTCATTCAATATCAAATATGAATAATTTATTCATATTTCACCTAAACATATTTATTCGATATCAAAAAACGATATAAATAGTTAAGGAACGTCGTGAAACTTTTACGAAAATATTTTTCCGCAAAATGACATAAAACGATTTTTGACCGAACCTACCACCCAATGCACATGAGGGCTGCCCAAGTCAGCCCCAACAGTACTAAGGCAGTTCATGGGCTGCCCAAATAGTGGCCAATTTACTGTTTGGGCAGCCGTCACCCGGTTGAGTCAAATCTCACCCGGTAACGCCGTTTTTCACCGTTTTCTTATATTT
>SKCR01044646.1:0-48010 GCA_019454045.1 Zanthoxylum bungeanum
AGGGACTGGTTATAAAAGTGGGGAAACATTATGGGCCTAACGTACAGCTTACAAGACACCTATTGGTATGTCCCCATATCGATTGGTGTTTGGGAAAGCATGCCATCTGCCAGTTGAGCTTGAACACAAGGCGTACTGGGCACTGAAGAAGCTAATCTTGATTCACAAGCTGCAGGAGAGAAAAGACTTCACCAACTCAATGAATTGGAGGAATTTCGCCTACAGGCTTATGAGAATGCCAGATTATACAAGGAAAAGACAAAAAAAATGGCATGACCAAAAAATAGTGCCACAGACAGTTGGAACCAAGGCAGCAGGTGGTTGTTGTACAACTCGAGGTTGAAACTTTTCCCTGGAAGTTGAAATCTAGGTGGTCTGGACCATTTGTGATCACTCAGGTTTTACCATATGGAGCTGTTGAGTTTACTGGATCCCAATACCAACAACACATTCAAGTTAACAGTCAGCGTGTCAAAGCACTACTGGGGAGAATCATTTGAGCGACAAAAAGAAAGTGTCACACTTTCAGATCCAGCATAAACGTTCGAGCAGTCACGTCTAGCTGACGACGATTAAACTTAGCGCTCGCAGGGAGGCAACCCATGCAATTTTTGTATATATTGTGATTGGTATGATTATAATTTTGTACGTTTAGTTTTTGCAGATTAAGTCATTTCAATATGGAAGAAGCTCTCGCAAATCTTCACAAGCAATTTCCTTCTCTCCCTCAAAATCTCTAATGAAAGTTTACAAAGCTCGCTTGGAACGGATGAGGTTACTGACGATCCATGGTGTTCCCAATGACATTCGTTGGGTAATTGAAGCCAAGTCCGATTGGCAGGTGAGTCTTCAGACTCTTTTATTTCACATCTGCCTGGTTTTGGAAGAAGCACATAAGCAAAAAAAACGAAGAGCTAAGCAAATGGGTGTTTGTTACAAATGTGCACGTTGGAATTGCAATACTCGTTGTCGTTCTTTAGGAATGGTGGTCTGATAATATCGCGAAGATAAAATTAAATTCATTAGGGATGGCTTGAGTAAGGAGTCTTTAGATGATATATCTTCGACTCTTGAGACGCATCCCAGTGGATATGTTCACATAGCCTTTCGCATATTACATACACAATTTCAAAAAGAAAGACAACAGTTAAGTCTTGGGAATCTGACTCAAAAAGACCCTGTTTGCCAATTTATAAGAAAATTGGATGGGAAACTTGTCCCTGACGCATAGACGTTAATCAAGCTGTAATTCTTGTACATATATATCTCTTTGTCTTTCCTAATAATTTTGATTTGTTTTGTTGTTTTCTTTTATTTTCTCCGATAGGATCCAGACCGTTTTGACCATATCACGATCTATTTTACTATTTTGTTACTAATCGTCCTTTGGAAGATACTTGTGCTATTTTTACTCACCCTTTTCAGGTACTATAAATTCAGCTCGTCAATGCACTTTTGAGGCAGGCATCCGATTTGAGAAAGAAATACATAAAAACATGGAAGCCACTTCAAGAAGACGAGTTGAAAATATTTGTGTGTTTTGCGGTAGTAGTGTTGGTACTAAACCACAATACATAGAAGCAGCACATGAATTGGGTCGAGTCTTAGCTGCAAGGAATATGCACTTAATATATGGCGGAGGAAATCTTGGACTTATGGGGATCGTTTCAAAGGCTGCACAGGAAGGAGGCAGTCACGTTTTGGGAATCATCCCAAAACCCTTGGCAGAGGCAAATCTTATTGAACCATCAAACGGAGAGGATTAATCGTACCAGGTATGTCTGAACGACTGGTAGAAATGATTAACCGTGCTGATGCTTTTATCGCTTTGCCAGGTGGCTTGGGTACATTAGAGGAAATTTTTATTGTACTATCTTGGGCGAACCTGAACATACACCATAAACCAATTGGGCTGTAACAACGTTGATGGATTTTATGATTTTCTTTGTGTGTTTCTTGATGATGCCCGAGAAAATGGGTTCATATCAAAACCTTTAAAAGAACTCCTCTTTACTGCCAAAGAACCGCTCCGGATCTAATTGACCAACTCTTAGCTTATGAACCTTAAGTTGACCCTATCATTTCAAAGATAAATTGATCTGGGGACGAACGTGGTAAGAGGCGTCGGGTTAATCTGGATCTTAACCTTTAATTCCTGTAGAATTTCAGCTAACCAGGTACTATCTTCTAAACTCTTCTTCTACTGTTTAAGACATTGGGGACAATGTCTCATTTAGGTTTGGGGGAGGAAATTAATTGATCAATACCTTATTTTTAGTTGTGTGTTGTTTTATTTTTAGTCCAAAATTCTTCGAAAAATACAAAAAAAAAATTTAAAAATTTTCAAAAATTATAAAAATATTTTGCATTTTTGTGTTTTTATTTTTGACTAAAAATGTGAAATTGGTAAGAGATAGCTGAGTAAGGAGTTTCCACTCTTGAGACGTATCTCAAACCTAATTCGAAACAAGTTAATTTTTGTTTATTTCCTTTTGAATTATTTAATTTGTAAATTCTCCATAAAATTGACTAAATGAATCTTCATATGCTCAGTTGACAGATATTATCAACATACATGGTAACATACGACATGAGCTAAAATTGAAAAGTTTGTAATATTCAGTGCTCTAGTTTAATTGAGGAGGCATCTCAAAAAGCAATGGATAAAAAAAAAAAAAAAAAAACGTCTGAGATCCGAGTTATTAATTTGTAAGGGTGCTTTGACACCTAGTGCCCTAAAACCAACTGGTTTGGGAGTCATTGGCCCAAAGCTCGCTACATGGATCAAAGATGCTGCAAAAAAATATATATATCTGAAGTCTGAGTAATTAAGTCCGTAGGGGTGTCTTAACACCTGGTGCCCTAAAGCCAACTGGTTTGGGAGCCACCGACCCAACACTCGCTACATAGATGGAAGATATTGTATATAAATAAAAAATAGAAAAAGAAAAAATCAGAAAAATGAGAAAAATTATTCCATTGCTACCAAAAGGTGTTAAATCTGATAGAACTTTAGGACAAAAATATTACTCTCTTATCAAATGCACTTATGACTGTTGTGGGCAAAATGAGTTGTTTAATATTTTTGTTGGCTGTGTATATGAAGAATGGTAAAAATAATCGCAGAATTTACTTATTCTATAATTTAGAATGAAACAAAACAACTATTGACTTGGAGTAGAAGTTTCACCTGATTAGTCACTAACTTCTTTATTCTATTTTCTCTTGTCTTTTTGCTTTTGTGTGCATTAGTTTTATTATCTTTTTACTTTTGTAAAACGTTTGTGGGTATCGTTGCTGTAAGCCCTCACGAGACTATAACTCGTCCACTAGGGACACCTAGGGGTTAAAGGCTTGTTGCATATGCTAAATGCAACCGTGATCCATACGAAATTGGCTTAGTTTAATTTTAATTGTTTCTTGAATTTATTTTGTTGTTTTTCTCGAGGACTAGCAAAATTTTAGGTTTGGGGGTGTGATGAGCGGAAAATATATCAATATTTACCGCCCCTTTTACTTAATATTTTGTTTAGTTTCTCGGGTTTGATGAACGTTTTGATGTGTTTTAGTTTATTTTGCAGATAAAATAATATTGGGACATAATGAAATCCTTTAGGACGAAATGTGGGTCAAATAAGGGCAAAAATTGGACTTGACATATTAATTTTGGAGATTGGAAACTTGAAAGGGCGTTTTAACGAAGTGCAGTTTTGGAAATTCCAGTTTTGCGCATCTGTCGTATTTTGGGCATAACTTTTTACTCCGATATTGGATTGAGCTGATTCAAGTTCCAGATTAAAGAAGACTCAAAGATCTACAACTTTTAAAGACGAAATAATTTCGAATTCTGAAGATTTCATGCCCGAAATTGATGAACTATCCAGAAGTGTGTTGTGTGTAATTATTAAAGTCATTTTCAATCATTTTCAAAGCAAAAAATAAATTAATAAATAAATAATAAAAATTATCAAATCACCACCAAACATGATAAGCAATTAGTGGAATAATTAATAATGGATTTGATGGAGCAATTAGTGGAGCAATTAATAATTGATTTGGTGGATGATTTGATGGAGGCAAAATTTTGCCTATAAATACCAAGCCATTTCATTTGTAAATTCATACTTTCTTCTAAGGAATTCCTTAAGAATACTAAGAAGATTGTATCTTGTTTGTTTATTTACAGCTTTCAGTAATTAATTTCCGCTTTCGCACTTTCTTTTCTTTACTTTTCAGTTTTTACTTTCCGCAATTTACTTTACGTTACTTTTCTTTCTTTAATTTTCAGTTTTTACAATTCAGTAATGAGGAGGTAACTGATAAGATTCCACAATCAAGATAATTGAAGGGAGAAAATCAAGGAATCTCAATTTTTGAATCTTTTGTAATTATCTAGTAGTTAATCATTTCCTTTCATTGTAATCTCTTTCCTATTTTATATTTCAAACAATGTGTATATTAGTGCTAATGGCATTGTGAATAATAAGAAAAAGAGATATCTCTTCAAACTTCTACATGGTATCAGCGCCCAGATCCCTTCTCTAATTTTTTTTTCCAACATCACTTGGCCAACTTTTCTCCATCCTCTGTTCCAATGGCCTCCGATGGTACCCAAAATGTCATCCCCAACACCCAAGAACCTACAAAACCTTTGATCATAGTTGCCATCCACAACTCCATCAAACTCACATCAACGAATTATCTCTCCTGGAAAACCCAAATTGAAGCCATTTTCATCGGCTATGATTTACAAAAAACATTGATGGAAATCATCACACCCCACCACGTACCATCACCACAAATAATGTCACTACTCCAAATCCCGAATATCACACATGGCTACGCCAAGACAAACTAATCTTTGCAGCTCTGGTCGGCACCCTATCACCATCGCTAGTTCCTCTCATCACCCAATCCACCACCACCTATGAAGCCTGGCAAACCCTTGCCAACACCTATGCCCGCCCGTCTCGTGGTCACATCAAACAGTTCAAAGATCATCTTAAACACATCACCAAAGGCCCTAAAACCATTACCGAATACATGCAATTCATCAAAACCACAGCCGATCAACTTGTCGCCCTTGGAAAACCTCTTGACCATGAAGATCTAATTGAAAAAGTACTTGACAGACTTGACGATAACTATCAGTCCATCATCGACTCTGTCAATGGTCGTGATTCCACTATTCTATTTGATGAACTCCATGAAAAACTCATCAACAAGGAGTTATCTCTCCACAACAGGACCAGCTCCCCTTCCCACCCTGCATCCGCGCATCCCACCAATGTTCGGACCTACAATCGACCTCATCCTAATAACACTTCCCAGACCGGTCGGTTTGCACCCACCACCAACCCCCAACTTCCCAGAAACTCTTCCACCAACCCTAGAACCGACCGACATCCTCCTCGTCCCTTTCTTGGTCGGTGCCAATGGTGCCGCAATCAAGGCCATGTGGTCTCCCAATGCCCTCTCTTCCGCCAACACTTCCCCGGTGCGCAACCACCAACCTGGTCGACCTACTCGTCCAAACCTCGCACGCCTAGTCCCTGGCAATATCAAGCAAATGTTACCACCACCTCTTCATCCAACCCTAACTGGCTTCTCGACAGTGGAGCCTCACATCATGTCACTACTGATCTGAACAACCTTGCTCTCCACTATCCTTATGACGGCACAGATGAAATAATGATCGGTGACGGCACTGAACTCCCAATTTCCCACCACGGTTCTACCTCTCTTAATACTATAACTAACTCTTTTACCTTATCCAATGTTTTATATGTACCCAATATGAAACGTAATCTCATCTCCATTTCTCAATTTTGCAAGTCCAATAACACTTCCATTGAGTTCTTACCCTCTTCTTTTCATGTGAAGGATCTTCGCACTGGGGCAGTTCTGTTGCAGGGTCGAACTAAAGATGGTGTATACGAATGGCCGACCTCCCCCAATCGGTCCCCTCTAATAGCCTTTTCAAGTGTCAGCACCACTGTCCCTGAGTGGCATCATCGGCTCGGGCATCCCTCGTCGTCCATCTTCAAACGCATCATGTCTTCATTTAATTCTGCTGTCTCTAATTCCTTTCATTCAAATTATCATTGTAATGCATGCCAATGCAATAAAAGTCACAAATTACCGTTCTCTTCCTCCACTCTTACTACATATGCGCCTCTTGAAGTTATATTTACAGATTTATGGACCTCCCCGGTCTACTCCTTCGACAACTTCAAATACTACATAATCTTTATCGACCATTTCACCAAATACATATGGCTTTATCCCCTAAAGCGAAAATCCGACACCCGTGATGTCTTTGTGCGCTTCAAGGCACTAGTCGAAAAATTCTTCAATCGCCCTATCATATCACTCTACTCTGACAATGGGGGGGAATACCAAGCCCTCTCTTCCTTCTTAACAATACATGGGGTCTCCCATCTCACTTCTCCTCCTCACACTCCTGAGCACAATGGGTACTCTGAACGTCGTCATCGATATATCGTCGAGACAGGTCTTTCTCTTCTTACTCACTCATCCATGCCGCTCTCATATTGGCCCTTTGCGTTCTCCACTGCAATCTATCTTATAAATCGCATGCCCACACCGACCTTACAACATAACTCCCCCTATCTAAAACTCTTCGGTCATATGCCGAACTACTCGAAACTTCACAGCTTCGGCTATCTCTGCTACCCTTGGCTCCGTCCATACACATCTCACAAACTATAGTCTCGGTCCTCTCCTTGTGTCTTCGTAGGATATTCTCTCACACAGAGGGCTTATCTCTGTCTCGAGCCTTCCATAAATCGACTTTACACCTCCCGACATGTCTGCTTCGTTGAGTCTATTTTTCCCTTTGCCACATCTCCGTTGTCGCCTTCCCTTGCCACTCCTTACACCATCTCTGAATGGTGCTCCATGACCTTACCGGTACTGGACTCACCATTGCAGAATGTCGACTCTGCACCCCCACAGAATTCCACACCCATCAATGCCCCGATCCAACCTCACCCTCCATCTCACATTACTCCCACAAGTACCACCACTTCACAAGCATCAGCAAACCACAGGAGCCCTATCGGGCATAACCAATCCAGAGCATCATCATCCTTTACCAATCAAACCATTCTGACCGACCACATACAAGCCCACAATTACCACAACTAGACGATCACTCTAACCTCGACCGACCCCATGCGCACACAAGTCACTCACCCCTCACCGATAATCCACATAACAACCGACCTCATACACACAGCCGGGTATCAACCCTCCCCAAAAACACAACCCGCGACACTCCACCTGACCACTCCCGACCACAACCCAACACCGACCACACGAATACCAACCGACCACATGACCACTCAACTACAGCATCCGTGCCCGACCACACACAAAACAACCGACCACTTGCACACTCAACTGCACAACCCACACCCGCCCAAACCAAAACCGACCACCCATATGAACCCTCCAACTTACCCCATGTCATTGTCACACGTTCCAAGAACAACCTCCACAAACCAATTCAAAAACTTAACCTTCACGCCCAGCTTCAGCAACCTACTCTCGAACCCACCACCATTACCCAAGCCCTCAAGGACCCTAATGTTGGGGTTGGTGCTCAGAGCGCCAATCCGGACCGTATTTATGTATGATTCATGAATACGAACATCCTCTTATTCCATAATATTACTTATTTATGGTTGCACCTCTTGTTCTTATATACGTATTCGATCTGATTACGATTAGATTGAAACTAAATGTGGTTTAGTGATATGTATATATTAGACAAAGGCCCAATAATATATAATGCAGTACACAGTTACAAAGTTAGTTTGTAATTGACATTGGGAAATGTCACTACTATATGAATATTATCAAACATAGTTCATGGTCAAGATTTGCTAACACGGGTCGGTTAGTCAAATCCGTTGAGACCAGTACATGTCGTATATCGAGACTTGGTCCGATGGTTTATCCCAATGAACCATGAGTCTATGGAGACTCGTATAGACGTGTAGGTGTTTATAGTGGATAAACACTGAACGGCTCACCGAAGATTCTTAATGGATGGTACGCCAACGTCAATAAGAATCTTCTCGGGTTGAGTAGCATAGTGGTCATTCGACTTGAGACACCACTGTGGATGTATGAGACATCCTCCACACTTAGATGGCAGTCACGTCACCGATCTATTTAGATCAGACCTCCGCCTGTTCGTTGGGTGTGGATCGATCCTCAGGATATCCTGTGTGTGTCAAGATAGGATCCGTCAGTTCTGTGTACAGAGCATAGGTAGTCCATATATTATTAGCAGTCTGTTAAATCTGTGGCCACAGTATACTTCGGAAGTAAGTTCCGAATGTTATTTAGAGATTGCTAATAGATACGTCGACGAGATAATACCTATAGAGATTTGACGTTTACATCTATATCTCTGGGATTATCTGGATACCTGTGACGGAGGGATTATACGTATGCAATGACCTCGACCTGTATGATTCAGCTAGTTTATCTGTGATCGTCATAATCTACGGGTGGATAGATTATGTACATGAAATTGGATTTCATGACGGATATACCTGAATCTAGAGAGTCTCAATAATGAAACATACTCGTAGAGCACTAGAGCAACAATTATGAATAATGATGATTATTTATAAATCGTTTAATCGTTAAACGAAAAATACATGCGAACGGGCCGAACCGTCATTTCCTAATTAATGTGTATTTGTATTTAATATATGATATTATTAAATACACATTAATAAATAGTCAAATAAAGGTATTTGACATATATCATTAATATATGTATTTGAGATATTTAAAGTAAATATAATACATATATTTGATATATTTGTATTTAATTAATTATTTAATTATTTAATTGTTAAATGATTAATATAATTAAAATATAAATATATCACCAAATGATAAAGTTAGGAAGTGATTATAAGTTGCAATTGTTGACTTATACATTAAAGGAAAAGGTTGTCAAATTGGTTTTGACTTCTTAAGATATTTGTTCAAAAATTGTTTGAAAAATAAAAATATCTTTTTCCTTTATTTATTCATAATTTCGGCCATACACTTTATAAATATAAGAGTTATATTTTTTCTTAGTTGCATTTGTTGACTTAATATAAATATCTTTAAAGTGTTTAAGATATTTATGTCAAGTTGATTAAATGAAATACAAATGAAGATGAAATTAATATTTCTTGTATTTGCCTTTACCAATTTCGGCCAAGGGCTTTTCCAAGCATGTATATATTGTTTTTCATTTCATTTGGTTATTACCTAATTCACTTTGACAAAAACTCCATTAATGGAAGCAAAGGAAGCTTGTGAGAAAGAAAGAAGAAATCAAAGAAAGCTTGGATTTTAGTGAGTTTTTCCAACTTGCTATTAGAAAGGAAAATGTTCCTTAGGATCTAGGCTTTAACATATGATGTTCTTAGGTTATTTCTTTCTTTATTCCTTGTGTTTTTGTTGATGGAAGTTTTGGTGAAAGTGTAAAGCATGTATAATGGAGGAAGCTTGTGACTAGTGTAGTTATAAGTATTCTTTTAAGGTTTTGGAAACCATGTTGCTAATCTAGAGTTGTTGACCCACTCTTAGATGAACTAGATTTGATCTTGAGTTGTTTCATTGTGTGAGACTTTGATTGGATGGAAGAAACATGATTAAAGTAATTGATTTAACCAATTTGGTCTAATTTGTCCAATTTGAAGAAATTGAAAAATTAGGGTTCATGACCATTCCAAATTGGGGATTTTCATATATGTTGTGCATTTGTGTGTGTATATGATGCATATAAAGTTTCATGTTCATTGGATTACATCTTGATGTGTTTTGATGCATGAAATGACAAAATGCACAAATGTGCACCTTGGAGGGGCATTCGGCCAAAGAGTCAAACTTTGGGGATTTTGGTGCTTTTGGTGTTTTGATGTTTTGAACATGCTAAGTTCATCTTAGAAATGATTTAGAATCATTCAAAATTGATTAGATCAATTTCGGACTAAAATGGACGAAATACCAAAGCAAGGGTAATTTGGTAAATTCACTTGAATATGATTCATTTGAATTTTATTTCATAATTTGATTATTGGAATGTTAAATAAATATGTTTATTTAATTAATTCGAGAAAAAGTTTTGAAATCGGAAGATTCGATCTTCCGCCGCTTCCGCTGCGTTACCGGATTCTGCCCCTAAAACCCCTACACCTAAGTGGCGCCAAGCTTTGTCGGAAGAATATAATGCTATACTTCGCAATGGGACATGGGAACTAGTGCCACCCTGTCCCGACCAGAACCTGGTCGGCTGTAAGTGGATCTTTCGCACCAAATTTAATGCTAACGGTTCTATTGACAGGTACAAAGCTCGATTAGTTGCCAAAGGATTCCATCAACGTCCTGGCGTGGATTATTATGAAACCTTCAGCCCAGTCATCAAGCCGACCACAGTTCGGATTGTTCTCAGTCTTGCGGTTAGTCAAGGATGGTCTCTCCGACAACTTGACATCAACAATGCCTTTCTTCAAGGCACTCTCACTGAAGATGTTTATATGTCACAACCTTCGAGCTTCATTGATCGGGATCACCCCAATCACGTCTATAAACTTCGCAAAGCCATCTACGGCCTCAAACAAGCTCCTCGAGCATGGTACCATGAACTGCGTCAATTTCTTCTACGATCCGGCTTCACCAACTCACAGGCCAACACCTCACTGTTCATCTTCACCAACGGCCACACCACACTGTATCTCTTAGTCTATGTCGACGACATCATCATTACTGGAAATGATGTTGCAGCTGTCCGACGATTCATTGACCAACTCTCTCAGTGCTTCTCTCTCAAGGACCTTGGCCAACTTGCTTATTTCCTTGGGGTGGAGGTTACTAGCCACAACAATGATCTTCTCCTTAGTCAACGCAAGTACATTGCCGATCTGCTCACCAGAACCCACATGATTGACGCCAAGCCAGCCCCAACTCCTCTGGCAACAAACCCGACACTCACATTACAATCTGGATCTCCTTTACCTGATCCGACCGAGTACAAAAATATTGTCGGCAGCCTCCAGTATCTCTCCCTCACTCGACCAGACATTGCTTATACAGTAAACAAACTTTCTCAGTTTATGCATCAACCGACCACTGACCATTGGCATGCAGTCAAGCGTCTACTGCGATATCTCTGTGGCACTCTGGACCATGGCATATTTCTCCGACGCAACTCCCCTCTCGACCTCCATGCCTTTTCCGACGCTGATTGGGTTGGCAACAAGGACGACTTCACCTGCACTGGTGCTTACATAGTATATCTGGGTCATAATCCTATTTCCTGGAGCTCCAAGAAACAACGCACTGTTGCACGCTCATCCACTGAGGCTGAGTACCGATCAGTAGCCTCCACTGCTGCCGAACTTCGATGGATTTGTGCTCTCCTTACCGAACTTGGTGTCACTCTCTCTCTCCAACCAGTAATTTACTGTGACAATGTTGGGGCAACCAATTTATGCTCCAATCCTGTTTTCCACTCACGCATGAAACATGTAGCGCTTGACTACCACTTCATCCGGGAACAAGTTCAAAATGGTCTACTCCGGGTCTCACACATCTCTGGAAATGATCAACTAGCGGACGCCCTCACCAAACCGCTTGCTCGGTCTCCTTTCAATTCACTCAAGTCCAAGATCGGACTCTCTCCACGACCGTCCATCTTGCGGGGGCATGATAAGATTCCACAATCAAGATAATTGAAGGAAGAAAATCAAGGAATCTCAATTTTTGAATCTTTTGTAATTATCTAGTAGTTAATCATTTCCTTTCATTGTAATCTCTTTCCTATTTTAAATTTCAAACAATGTGTATATATAGTGCTAAATGGCATTGTGAATAATAAGAAAAAGAGATATCTCTTCAAACTTCTACAGTAACTCCCCTTTGCTGGGGTAAAAGGTAAAACTTTTATTACTAATATTTAGATTAATCTCCCTTAATTATAATATATAAACTAGTTAAAACCTGACTTAACGAGGATACCGCTATATTGGTCGGTTGGTAATTATTTAAATTGGTTTTAACCTGACTAAACTGGATACCGCCTGATTGGTCGATTGGTAATTAATTATTAATTTGACTTAATCTGGATACCGCCTATATGGCTGGTTGGTAATTATCATGCAAAGTTAATATATTATATTAAGGGAGATATCTAAAATAGAAGTAATAAAATTGGATCATTTTACCTCAGCATTTTCTTTTATTGTAATTTTACTTTATTTACTTTTCAGCAATTTACTTTTCAGCAATTTACTTTTTAGCAATTTACTTTCAGCATTTACTTTCAGCATTTATTTTCAGTTTAATTTCAGCATTTACTTTCAGCATTTACTTTCAGCATTTAATTTTCAGTATTTAATTTTCAGTATTTTACTTTATGTCTTTTATTTTATTTAAGTTTTTTTACTACCCGTAAATATGTGTCGTAACTAAGCCAGTTATCTGGGGTTGTGATGAAATCCAATATCACCGGTTTATAAGGGGTTAAATTATAGTTTGGGTAATTTAAAGGTTTACTTATTAAGTCTTAAGCTTAATGCGTCTTGTTAATTGGCCACTAATAAGATTGATGTGGTAAATCTAAAATAAACTTGACAAAGGAATTTTAGGTTTCAGCCTTAGACTTAATAGCCCACGATCTTCCTTGAGGATAGCTAACCATTTAATAGATTTCCTTACAGGATAGGAATATACCTGTCGGGCGGGGGTATCCATAATTGGAACTTAAACTTAATGAATCCAGATAATTTGGTTGACATAGACATATGGTTCAATTGGGTTAAACTGGGTATTTGCGTCTGACCATCGACAGAGGCTTTTGCATAATTTAGTGTTCCAGGTTAGTAAACCGATTTATTACACAAACATAAATAACCACTTCATCTTTAAAATGATATTGGAAGAAATCACAACCCTAGATAGTTTTTAATATTGAATTTTCTTAAAACCTACTTTCGAACAATTTTATTTACTTGTTTTTAAATTTAGAATCGTCACCATTTCAAATAAATCAAACAACCTGTTAGATACTAGTAATCATTTGACCTCATAAAATTAATAGATTAGTTATTAAGTCCTCGTGGGATCGATATTTTTATACTACTTGAACGATACGTGCGCTTTCGTTATACGTGTGTGTTTACGCCGGTCAACTCCATGTCCATGTAAAACGTTCCCAGCTACAAAACAAACTATTTCCCCAAAGTACGTAGCTATTGGTCGAGACTGCTACACCAACCTCATCTAGTAGATCGAAATGACTTTCTTAGTTTAACGGATATTATAAGAATGTCATTTCCATCTGGGTCCAATCATATATGATCCATCATACAAGGTGCATTCATTCTCATGTCTCTACATGGACAATCCAGATCAAGATCACCATACAAATATAAAATTGACCATTCTATAGATAAACCACAAACAAAGTACCCACTTTGTTTGCTCTCTATGGACTATTTAAGATTACTAACATCAGAGTTAAATCCTCTTGTGTATGACACACATACACTAAGTCTGAAGGCACATAAGTAATCTAGGGTATATAAGATGATATATAATATGCGAAAATAAACAAACAATTTGATAAATGAATAATGCATAGTTTTATTTCAAAACACATAAAATCGTTTACATCACATGTAGCTTTAGGGCATACATTCCAACACCAGTAACGGCTTGAACGCCTTCTATAGGTCAAGGATATGCTTCTTATCCAATTTTCTTATAAATCGGCAAACATGGTCTCTTAAAGTCAGATTCCCGAGACTATAATTTAGCAAGTGTTTTTTTTTTACAAAATACACAAAACAGCAAAAAATATAAAAGTTTTTTTAAAAAAAATAAACACACAAAACAAAACAAAATTGAAAATAATGCAATAATGTTAAAATATTACTCTATCTATTAAATTTTATTCATTTGCAACAGCCCTAAAAATTTGACACATTCACAAATTGGTTCTGTACTCCCAAGTATAAGAGTGTCAAAGTAATAAAATAACCCAGTAAGTCCGAGGTCGATCCACAAGTAATAGATTTAATAGGATAAAATAATAATTCAACTAATAAAATAATAACAATAAAATAAAATACTAGGGTTATGGGATCCACTCTGATATTTCAAATATAAATAATTTTACTTTTTATAACCTATAAATTATAATTATTTCATAATTATCAGGTATTAATTATGCCAACACATGTAATTCGTCATGTCGATAATTAGTCCAGCCAATGTAATAAATATGCCAAAACATATAAAACCAGTCATAAAGACGGTGATAATATTTCTTTATAGCAAGTCCAGTTAGGTACTCAATTATACCAAATATATAAAACCAGTCATTTAGGGGGTACCGTATTGTCTATAATTAATCCAGATTTTAATAGTCCACCATCTCTCATTTATAGGATTCAAGTATTGTCTGTGTTAATCGGGGACTATATACAGCTAGTCAAGAGTCCTAAATAAACTAGAAAGAGTATGAATTTTATTTGAGAAATTATCACAATTTATAAAATATATTTCATACCACTAGCTTCACCATTTACTCTGACCGGCGTAATCACACGCGTATAACGCAAGCGCACGTATCGTTCAAGTAGTGTAAAAATATCGATCCCCTCCTACTGTTGTTATTAATTATTGAATCTATTTATTTACAGGTACCTAATTATAGGGAGAAGGGAATTGATTGCTTTGGTTGGTTGAATGTGAAATTGCTTAATTAAAATAAAAATAAAATAAACAAAAGAAAATATTAAGGAAAATTACAAAAGACTCAAAAGATCTAGGGTCGTGACTCCACACAATACTGTTAAAAAGATGAATTGATTCTCTTATTTATGTGTACCAATTCAGTTTGCTAACCTGGAACACGAAAATATGCAAAAGCCTCTTCCGATGGTCAGACGCAAATACCCAGTATAACCCAATTGAACCATATTCCTATGTCAACCACATTATCCTGGATTCATTAAGTTTAAGTTCCAATTATGGCTACCCACGCCCGACAGGTATATTCATATCATGTAAGGAAATCTATTAAAGGGTTATCTATCCTCAAGGAAGATCGTGAGCTATTAAGTCTAAGGCTAAAACCTAAAATCCCTATGTCTAGTTCATTTTAGATTTACCACATCAATCCTATTGGTGATCAGGCAACAGGAAGCATTAAGGCTAAGACTTAATAAACAACCTAAAGAATTACCCATAAAAAGAAAAATCGGTTGGCTTTATTTACTCAGACTTTAGATATATATATATATATATATATATTTGCAACATCTTCGATCTAAGTAGCAAGCTTTAGGCCAGTGACTCCCAAACCAGTTGGCTTTAGGGCACTAGGTGTTAAAACACCCCTACGGACTTAATGACTCGGATCTCAGACATTTTTTTTCACACATTTTTTTCTTTTTTCTTTTTTTTTACTCCATTGCCATTTATAGATGCTTCCTCCAATTAAACTAGAGCACTGAATATTACAAACTTTTCAATTACAACTCATGTCCGTATGTTACTATGCATATTGATAATACCTGCCAACTGAGCATATGAAGATTCATTTTAGTCAGTTTTATGGAGAATTTACAAATTAAATAATTTAAAAGGAAATAAACAAAAATTAACTTGTTTCGAAAATAGGTTTGAGATACGTATCAAGAGTGGGAACTCCTTACACAGCTATCTCTCACCAATTTCTCCTGATTAATCAAATTAAAAACACATAAACATAAAATATTTTTGTAATTTTTGAAAATTTTTCAATTTTTTTGTATTTTTCGAAAAATTTTGACTAAAAATAAAACAAAAAGAAAAAACAAGATACAAATTAATAATTCCCTCCCCCAAACCTAAATGAGACATTGTCCCCAATGTCTTAAATAGTAGAAGAAGAGTTTAGGAAACTGTACCTGGTTAGCTGGAAATCTACGAAAAACTTACGATTAAGATCTATGTTCAATTTACGCTTCTTACCACGATCGCTGTCTGACTAGTCCAACTTGGAGAGAATGTGGTCGATTTTTGGTTCAAAGGCTATGATTTGATCAATTAATTCATCGGCCTTTGTCGCAGTCAGGAAAATATCTTGCACGGATTTGGTGACGAATTCCTGTCTTTTGGCTTCCGCAAGAAATACAAACAGAAAATCGAAGAAATGCTCAATGTTAAGTAAACCAATGGGCTTCCGATGAATATTCAAGTACGCCCATGATGCCACAGTGAATATTTCTTCAAATGTTCCGAGCCCGCCTGGTAATGCAATGAAAGCGTCAGCAGTATTGACCATTTCACGGAGCTGTTCAGACATACTCGATACAATGCGCTCATCTCCGTTTGTTTGCCCAATTAAGTGCTCGTCCGCCAAAGGTTTTGGGATGATTCCCAAAACATGACCGCCACCTTCCTGAACGGCTTTTGAAATGCTTCCCATTAATCCACAATTACCACCGCCATATTAGGTGCATATTATGTTCTGTCATGACTCGCCCAAATTCCTTCGCAGCCTCAATGAACTCTGGTTTATTACCAGAATTGGATCTACATAAAACACAAATTCGCTTGATTCGCTGCTGTGAAGTTGCTTCCATTTTCTCTCTCTGTTTTGGATGTATATATGGATGTGTCGAAGAGAGAAATGTAAAGCTGAGTTTATAGAGCCTGAAAATGGGTGAGTAATAATTGCACTAGTATCTGCCAAATGACAATTATTAGATGAATGTTAAACTAAATCGTGAAAAATAAAAAAGTTTAGATCTTGTCGGCGAAAATAAAGATAAAAACAAAAGAAAAGCAAATCAAATGAATTATTAAGGCAACGGAATTGTGTACTCAATACGCCACTCGCTTGGTATAAATTCATTAGGATGCGTCTCAAGAATTCATTCCTTACTCAGCCTTTACTCATGAATTAGCTCTCATCTTTGTGATTGCCAAACACCTTTATTTCTGTCTTAAAATGCTTCGTTTGTGCTTTTCCCTACAAAAATAACACACAAAATTAAAAACTCTACAACATGTATACACAAAATATGAAAACATAAATTACAACAAAATTCTCATGGGTTGCCTCCCTGCTAGCGCTAATTTTTCATCTTCAGCCAGACGTGACTGAAATCATCTGTCAATAAGGTTTCAACGTCATTTTGGATGTCCGATTAAAGACAATCCCATGAGCGTTGCTTTTGAAGGGTCTCTTCCAATGGTAAGGTGGTAAAAAACGTTTTGTCTCATTCAATGCTCGTGCCACCTTTTTAAATTTTGTTGCTCCAGTGGTTCCTGAAAAGAAAGAAAGAAAATCAGGAGGTCTAGTATGGTGCTTGACTTGGAATGGAAGTTCCATTCTGTCAAGTTTCTGGGTGATGTCTTTGATTTTTACTCCCCAAGACAATGATGTTTCTCTTGAATGCACTGGATCTTCAATAAGTTCAGACATATGCTCCTTTATTTGCTCTGCTTCTTGCTCCACCTTTTCTTCACAGGTGTATTCTAGGATTTCAGCGTTCTATTCCTCATCTGTCATTTGTGAAATGCATGCTCCATAGTTATCTGCCTGAGGATGTAAAGATGTTTCTGACATTAGGTCTCCATCCTTTGATATGACTGGAATGGATGGTTCAGGTAGATCTTCATCAAACATCATGGTAAAAAATGCTCCAAGATCTTCATTTTGAGGATTGAAAATTTGATCTTCTGTTGTTGGCGCAGTTGGTACAAAGAGTTCAGCTTCATCCTCGTTAGAATCTGAATAATAAAAATCAAATAGAGACTTCGCTGGTTTGGGCTCCTGAACTGATACCTCTGGTTGTTGATACTGCTCAGCCTCTTCCTCTATTAAGGTGTCATTGTGATCTGATTGGTACTCGAAGGCTTCATCAGTGTCATCTAAAAATGGTTCTTGAGGTATGTAGTTCTGGTTTTCTATTAATTGTCTTACTTGATCTGTCATTCTCTGTATGGATTCTGTTTGACTCTGAACTTGTGCATCAATTTGAGCTGCATGTTCTTTGAACCAATCTTTGAGCATATGAAGTATCTGATCTTCCTCTGAAGGTTCTGGTTCTTGATGAAAATCATAATATGTGGGTGGTGGATAAGATGGAAAATGTGGTTCTGTGAAATGTGATGGTTCTTCACACTATGAAGGATTTTGATAGCTCTGCCACCCTGGATGGTAGTTGTACTCGCAATAATCTCTAGGGTGGTTACTATTACATATGTCACATCTCCCCATTGTGTTCTGTTGAGCAAATGTAGTATTGCTTGGTTCTGGCATCCAGTGATAGTTGTCAACAGGCCTCAGAAAACCGAATTGTTGCTCCCAGATGTAGGGTGTATCTTCTTGTAAAGCACCAAATTTCTCAATCTCCCAGTAGTGTTCCATTTTTCAACCACCTGAAAAAAAGAAAGAAATAAAAATTACAGATAAAATAAAGAAAATTAGATACGAGTAAATTAGATAGCTTCAAAATTAATAACTCAAGAAATATAAGTCCCCGGCAACAGCGCCAAAAACTTGAGCGGCGTAATCACACGCGTATAATGCAAGCGCACGTATCATTCAAGTAGTATAAAAATATCGATCCCACGAGGACTTAATTCCTACTATTGTTATTAATTATTGAATCTATTTATTTACAGGTACCTAATTATAGGGAGAATGGAATTGGTTGCTTTGGTTGGTTGAATGTGGAATTGCTTAATTAAAATAAAAATAAAATAAACAAAAGAAAATACTAAGGAAAATTACAAAAGACTCAAAAGATCTAGGGTCGTGACTCCACACAATACTGTTAAACAGATGAATTGATTCTCTTATTTATGTGTACCAATTCAGTTTGCTAACCTGGAACACAAAAATATGCAAAAGCCTCTTCTGATGGTCAGACGCAAATACCCAGTATAACCCAATTGAACCATATTCCTATGTCAACCACATTACCCTGGATTCATTAAGTTTAAGTTCCAATTATGGCTACCCACGCCCGACAGGTATATTCCTAGGGTAAAGAAATCTATTAAAGGGTTATATATCCTCAAGGAAGATCGTGAGCTATTAAGTCGAAGGGTAAAACCTAAAATCCCTATGTCTAGTTCATTTTAGATTTACCACATCAATCCTATTGGTGATCAGGCAACAGGAACATTAAGGCTAAGACTTAATAAACAACCTAAAGAATTACCCATAAAAAGAAAAATCAATTATTAAGTGTGGATATTGTGCTTCATCACTTCCCTAGAATAAAATAAAATGATGGGGTTGGGGATCCACTTTTACTATTTCTAATTTAGAAATCTCCCTTACTATAATATAGAATTTAACGGTGATAGCCAACCAGCCATGTAGGCGGTATTCCTCATTAAGTCAGATTTAAATTAAGTCCAACCAGCCATAAATGCTGTAATAGTATTTGAACATAAACCAGCCATATAGGCGGTAATTATCTATCACCTAAAGACCAGTCATATAGGCGGTATCTAATTATGCCAAATAAATAAAACCAGCCATTAAGGCGGTAATTCTTTTTAGTGAATAATAAACTTTATATTATAATTAAGGGAGATTAATCTAAATTAAAATATTAAAAGTTTCACCCTTCCCCTAGCGGAAATTTCACTACTAAACATAAAAAGAAATGAGAAGAAGAAGAGAACTACTGCTATTACTGAAAATAAAAATGCATAAAACACTCCACCAAACACTCCATCAAACATGGAACCAAACAAGGCACCAAACATGGCACAAAACACTCTTACATGTTTGGTGGAAGTTTGACAATTTTTAATTTTTAATTTTATTAATTTTATATTATATTTTGAAAATGACTATAGTAATTACTCAAAATATACTGGATTGTTCATCGATTTCGGCCTTCCAAACTTCCGAATTCGAAAATATTTTGACTTTCAAAGTTGTAGATCTTCGAGTCTTCTTTAATCTGAAACTTGAATCAGCTCAATCGGATATCGGACGAACAAGTTATGGCCAAAATACAAAAATTGCGCAAAACTGGAAATTTTGACTGCACTTCGTGTCGCGTATAATAAATTTTCGTTTTTGACATTTTTTCTCCGAATTTCATCGTTTTAGCCCCGAGTTGATTCCATTAAGTCCTAATATTATTTTTATCTACAAAATAAACCAAAACATATCAAAACTCGAGAAACTATACAAAATATTTGGTTAAATGAGTGGGAAAAAGTAGGGGTGAGCAAAACCGGTTTCGGTTCCGGTTCCGCATGGAACCGGAACCTACCCGGAAAAATTCGGTTCCGCACTAAGTGGAATCAGAACCTACCCAATTAAACAGGGTACCCTATTATTCGGTTCCAATCTGGTTCCGGTCCTGTTCCGGTCCGGTTCCAAATTACCCTATTTTAAAATATTTTAATTAAAACTACATTCCAATACGAATCCGTAGGAAAAAACGGGGACCAAATCGGAGTGCGTAAGGAGAGCGATGGATTACCATGGGAGTTTGTGGGTCTCTTGCCTCTCTTTGACCCTCCAAGACACGACAGTGCAGAGACTATTCGACGTGCTCTTGACCTTGGTGTCAATGTTAAGATGATCAATGGTGATCAGCTTGCCATTGGAAATGAAACTGGTCGCAGACTTGGCATGGGCACAAACATGTATCCCTCATCCTCTCTTCTTGGTCAATACAAGGATGAGTCCATTGCTTGTATGCCAGTTGAAGAGCTTATCGAAAAGGCTGATGGATTTTGGAACAACAGTATAAAATCGGTTCCATGATCCGGTTCCGGTTCCGATCATTTTGGAACCGGAACCTACCCGGATAAAATCGGTTCCTTCATTTTTGGAACCGGAACCTACCCGATTACAACCGGTTCCGGCTCCAAACCCGGAAAATCGGTCCGGTTCCAACCGGTTCCGGGTAAACCCGGAACCGTTGCTCACCCCTAGGAAAAAGTGATATAATTACCACTCATCAGACTCCATATGATAAAAATTAACAGAATAAGATATAAATGAAAAATAATAATAATAAATACAAGAGCTTATCACGCAAAGTCTCAGAGACCTGTGGAAATTTGATGGGGAAATGAGGTGCTGGGATAGATGATGCTCTTCACCTCCTTCAATCAATTTGCATGCAACTTTCAAATATTGCATGCAAAATATGTTGTAATATTTTTAAATGAATTGCCAATCCACCGAAAGGTGGATTGACATTTTCCTTTTTTTCATCTTTTAGACTTGAATAAACATATAACACACTTTGGATTTTGCGTCAATTTCGATCTTGAAAATCTCAGAATTATAAAATATTATAATGTATAAAGTTGTAGATATTTGAGTCTTCTTTCATCTAGAATTGGAATCGCCTCAATCCGATATCGGAGTAAAAAGTTATGGCCAAAATACGAAAATTACATAAGGTTGGAATTTCCGAAATTGTATACTGTTGGAACTTCATTTTCAGCTTTTGGCTTCCAAAATCCACATGTCACGTTCATTTATCTAGTTATGCATCTAAAGTATTATTTCACCTACATAAGAAATAAAAATCACAAAAAAATATATATAAAACATAAATTTAATTAATATTTTATAATTATGTTAAATTAAGGGGATTAATGAAATTATAAGTAATTTTTCTTTTAATAAATGTACACATTTTAGTATTGATCACAAGGTATTAAAGCAAAAAATTATCAAAGCAGTAAACAACATCGACACAAGAATTTTGTTGACGGGATGGAAATCTCGTGCGAGTAAAAAATCACTTCGGGTATAGGCTATCATCTCAATCCACTATAATAGAGAAAACTTACAGTGATGGTATAGAATGTATGGTGACAACTTCACCGACTCGAATATCTCTAGACTGTAATAACTCAAAGAATTCCCCGAGCTCGCACCAAGCAGCCTTCTTCAGAACCTTTAAAGTCTCTGAGCGAATCAACCATGGCATTAAAGAATTAAGTGTAGTTAAAATAAGGTTAAGAGAATATTATTGTGGGTTCAGATAGTCTTACCCATATCCGAGACCTGTACAAATTAAAATTAGTTTAATTGTTCACTGAAAAGTCATATTTAATCTTCAATAATGTATTTTTTTCATTTAAAAATCGTGCGAGGTGATAGTTTCGTGTACGGTTTTAAATGAAAGGAAGAAATTAGGAATTCTATTTTCGACTATGAATTTCCCATTTAAATTGTTTCTCTTTCTGTTAATTGAAGTAGCTGTTTGACCTTTCAACCGCTAGAATTTCCATCATATCCATTACTCAACTACCCTCATATTATTATAATTAACGAAAAATAATTAATTATATGAACTGTAGTCTGTATTTTTTTTAAAATTATCGAGAGTAAATTATCATTATGGCAATCGGTGCAAAGTAATATGTTATTTTCTCTACTTTTAGTAGTCATCAAGAATTTTCTAACTTCTGCCATATGTGAAATTTTTCTTTCTATGCCGGGCCCTTCGTGCGACTTATTATTTTATTTTATGTTGAAAGATGGCTTAAGTTAGGTTAGATGAAGACATGTATTTATGATGTATTTTGACAAACGAAATATTGCATGCATCCACCCCTCCACCCCCCCCCCCCCCCCCCCCCCCCCCCCCAAACCATACACATATTTCGGACATAAATAGAGCAAGTAAAACCTACGACTATCCTAGGTTCTTACAAGAACCGCAATCCGTAGATTTGAATACAGGACCTGAAGGTCAGATCCTAAGCCCTCCGGAGCCCTACACTACCAACTCATGCCCCATTTAGTACCTTCACTCTTTGTTGTACTTGTATGCATCCATTCGTTGAAACTTTTGGCATCAAAAATCAAGATTTGTATTGTAATAACTCATATTTCTTTTTTCTTTCTATAATATAAAAATATTACCATAACAACATAATTGTATTTTTGCATCCACCCCTCCACCCCCCCCCCCCCCCCCCCCAAAAAAAAACCATACACATATTTCGGACATAAACAGAGCAAGTAAAACTTACGACTATCCTAGGTTCTTACAAGAACCACAATCCGTAGATTTGAATACAGGACCTGAAGGTCGGATCCTGAGCCCTCCGGAGCCCTACACTACCAACTCATGCCCCATTCAGTACCTTCACTCTTTGTTGTACTTGTATGCATCCATTCGTTGAAACTTTTGGCATCAAAAATCAAGATTTGTATTGTAATAACTCATATTTCTTTTTTCTTTCTATAATATAAAAATATTACCATAACAAACATAATTGTATTTTTCTTCTTAATTTTCAACATCATCACACTCATGTAACCAAACATGTCTCCATATTATCAAAATCAAACAAAACCACACACCCCACCATTAACCATATTAAACATCACCAATTCCATTATTAACGCATTATCATTAGTTTAAGTTGTATTCAAGAGGAGAGGGAGAGGTTATATTGAGAAAATTTCCAGGAAGCATTTGAGAGCAATTCTAGGAAATTTTAGAGAGAGAAATCGAGAGCATTTGATGGAGACTATCTCGAGAGAGAAAGTTTATCCAGAGAGAAAACTTTTCATTTGATGTCGTCTGATCTCCGTTTCTGGTGATCGATCACATCCAGAGAATCCTCTCGACGAGATGAAGCCAACGCCGTCGGACCGCGGCCGAGATTCCTTCTCACGCGCCCTGCACGCGCCACCGCTTCACTGCTCCACGAGCCCAACGCACCGTCGCGCGTGTATGACACCTCCTGGACCCGAATTTTTCCCTCGTCAAGATATGCAGTGTGGACACTTCGTTTGCCCAAATCAGACCTTCGGTTATTGAGAAATGAGTTAAAAACGGTAGTTATCATTGTTTGACAGATCATCGGTAATTATTGTGCTTCAGCCCTTACCACCACTATCACTATGATTGTTGTGACATATAATGACCAGTGGTTCATTCGTTGTGAGATTTGGAGGTCGTTGGAGCTTGGTACAAGATTATTACTGTTTTGGGGTGTAAACCTATGACTTTGAAAGTTTTAGACTTAATTATATATAGGCATGATATATGTAAATTCTATTTATCAGAGGTTAATAAGTACTATTTGAGAGTTTTAGGACTATATAAACATAGTAGAAAAGTTTTGGTGTTAAAGTATAAATTTAGAAAGTTTAGGGGTAAAATCATAATTTTGGAAAAGTTGATGGACCTGATAGTGATTTTATATTTTTCAGGTTCTTAGCGAGCATATAGATATATAGATGACTTTTACTTGGACGGAGGTAAGTACAATGCACGATGATTCCCTTAACATAATTATTTTTTTATTGATGGTTGTTGTGAAAGTCTATAGCATGAGAACTATGAATTCATGATTGTTGAGATGAGATTGATGGATTGATTATGAGATGTGTTTGTATTGGATGATGTGTGTTGTTATGTTATGCTGTCGGTTTTGTATAATAATGGTCGGAGATGAGATGAGTTGAGATGATATGAGAGATGAGATATGAGAAGAAAGAGCTCATGAGAGGTTATGCATAATTAATGGTGGAGCATGTTTCAGTTCCCACTTACATATTTATGTTGGATGAGTTGGTAGAAAACCTTGGGAGTTGTATGTTACCTCCCATTGGTTGGTGGGAAATCTTGGGAGTTATGTATTACCTCTCATTGGTTTCAATCCACTATTATACCGGACCCGGATTAGCAACCATGTTTGATGGATGTTTGTATTGTTGTGAGAATGGTTGCTTGAGATGATATAATAGTATAAGTTATTTTCATATATTATTACATATATACACTTACATATCCATATTTTGTTAGTGATGTCATATTGAGAATATGAACGTTTTACTTACTGAGCTCTTTAAGCTCACCCCTCATTTTCCCAAACATCTTCGCCAGCACAGCAGTAGCAATACCAGAATTTGATCCATGTGCGAAAGTCGCTCTTCGGGTTGGTCCATACATTTAAGACATTATTTCATATTTTTAAGAATTGTGTTGTAAACCTTAATACCGGAGAGTTATTCAGAGATATTCTAAGTTATCATTTAAGAAGTATTATTTTCTTTACATATATGTTTGAATTGTATGACATATAGAATGCTCGAATTAAAGAGGTCCTCGAACCTCTTTTTAGGGTTAAACCCGCCTAAGGAGAGAGTCCTGACATGCATGCTCAAACTAGAGGCTATATTTCACCGGATTTAATTGAAGCTTCATTTTGCTTTTAAATAGAAGCCGTTTTTGAGGCAAGAACATGGGAATGACAGTGAAGTGCTCTAAGAATTTGAGATCTAAGTTTTGACAATGAATTGTTTAGCTACTGTGAGCTAAGTGTTCTTGAGAGAGAGATTAGATGCAGTGGAGTTTTGGATTGAGAGATAATTACTCCAATACTTATACTATCTATTCAATAACGAAATAAATTTCTTTCATCTTTATCCATTAACGTAGGTTAAAATGCTAAACCACATAAATTCATTTAAGTCCGGATCGAATATTTTAGCGGCGGAATTTTTGAACATTTCAAAACAAAAAATATTATGATTGTTATACATGCGATTATGGAACTAAATCTGATTCTATACTTATAAAACTATTTGACATTCTATGCTTATAAAACTATTTGACTTTGGTTTTGTTACACATAATTTAGTAATCCATTTTATCTCAAGGCAACAACTAGTACAATAATAGAACCTTTGTATGAACAAATATTTGCAATATATAAATGGCTCCCAACTTACTTTGTTTCAAACAAACCCAAATTAAATGAAAATTGCAATCTACGCAAGAGCGTAGTCAAATTAATTTTCAAGGTTCAGATTTGTGAATAGTAAGTCCGTTGTATAGTTGGGGGGTGTTTGATATTTGGAGAGTTAGGGAAAATTGTAGAAAAATCTAGAAAATTTGAGATTTCTCCATTAACCCCAAATCACTATTCATCCGAATTTTGACTCGCATTTTTGACCAGCTTCTGATCTGAATTTGGGAAAATATTCAAAGGCGAAAGTTGTAGGTCTCGATCTCATATTTCCCATGATAAAAAAATTCATAAAAAACGGAGATCGTATGAAAAAGTTACGGTCCAAATACCATGGGCTATATGGAATGGTACATCGTACAATTTGGTATCAGAACTACAAGGAGTATCGATTGTCCCCCAAGATTGCTTCATGAGTGTATTTATGCCCAAACATAATTTATATTATGTTATCTTCTTCCAACAACACCACAGTACTACAACGTAATAGTAAGTAAACTACCTGTCGTTACAAATTCTCCCCCCTTAAATAGGATTCGTCCTCGAATCCTTTCTGGTATCTAGGCTTTCTGAGAAGGTAAGGGATCTTACATCTTCTAGGCTTTCTATTACTCATTCAGACATTTCTATTCTCTTTCTATTATCTAGAGTAGATATCTTTAAGATTTCACAAACTTATTCCATCTCTTTACTATTCTTTATCTCTAACTTCTTATACTCTCATGCATCCTTCTTTACTTTCTTATATCTTTCCTTTATTACTCTCTAGATAGCTTTTCTTGAAATCCTATTGTTTGGTTCCTTAGCTCATTTACTATTCAGGTATTAGTTTGGTATAACTTCAAGAGGATTTCTTAACTTGTATCTAGGATATAATTATTCTCATAAGGAATGCTATTCTAATAATCTAGGAAAGCTTGCTAACCTGTCTATGGAACTTTGAGGACGTACTCGAGAATTGAATACTGGAGAGGTAGTACCTCATATACGGGTATCCCGAATATACTGCGTATATAATACCCCAGCACTCTACCCACTGTAGTCACTGACTCCCTAGACCATGCTCTGATACCATCTTTGTAACATTCCCGAATCTGGGAGATGTTACCGGCAGGGGATAGCAGTACTAACCCCATTAGCCTCTGACTTCCCGACTGTATTCTAAACCATCTAAATGCAAGGTCAACCACAGGGACCATAGCCCAACTCAATAATATAAAATGCTTTTATTTCTCAAAACTGCATGCTCAAATATACTTCTCTTTACAAAATATTAACAGACACTTATAACGACTTATACAACACTAGTGCATACATGTACCTTTACTTTGACTCTGACTAGACTCTTATGCTCTCTGATTCTGAACCGGTAGACTTCATCCCTAGTGACTGCATCAGTATCCGTCCTCCCGAGCTCGTCCTTCGAGAAATCTACAAGATATAGAAACTGGAGTGGGGGTTAGACTGCTATACGATATAAGTGAGTGGACGAAAACTAAAAACTGTTGTAAAAACTTTTGGTCATAAAACCATAATTCCAAAAACATCTTTGTATGAAAACTTTGTTTATGAAAACTTTGTGTTTCTGAAAACTGTTTTTGATATACTGGTTTCTGAAAATTATTTCTAAAATTTGGTTTCTGAAAACTGTTTCTAAAATCTGGTAACTAAGCTGATCTGTATCTGAAAACCTTGACGTATGAGGGCGTTACATATCGTCATCCTCATACGCCTAACTGTAGCCAGCAATGCAAACCCATGATTTGGGACGTTACGTATTGTCGTCCCTCAAATCATGCCATTACTGTCTCTGAAACTGGTGGTCTCGGGGCATTACGTATCGCTGTTCCCCAAGATACAAACTATAATTGGGGGTGCGGATCTATGCTACCACCCAAGCTCTGAACTGGGGTCCAAGTACACGAACCTATGCCGTCATCCTAGCTCTGAAACTATCATTGACTCAAATATACTGAGTAAAACACAACTGATGATAAAATGGCTAACACCCTAAAGTAGAAAAGTAAGTCTCGATTTATAAGAACAATAAATCAATAAACAAAATCAACTTTAAGAAAGAAGTGTCCACTCACTGTTTTGGAATCAGGCTGGTACTGGATCCATAACCGAAAAGAGTTGTGATACCTGAGGATAATCTAGGATCGGGAACTTGATTAGTATATATAGTAAAATAAATCTTAATATCTAACTAAACTTCATGATACATCCATAGGTTTTACATACAAGGCTTGTCACAACCATACTTTGATGTAAAATATGTATATGAATTGATACGAGACCCCAAGGGTGGTCTCTAACGCAAAAGGGTGGAACTGGGGTTTAAAACTGATTTTGGGCAGATTATGTGTCTCGCGTCACAACATGAGAAGGACTGCGCGTCGCGACGCGCAACGCTCAATTTCCAGTCCCCATTTTCCTCTTACGTCGCGATACGACCTGGGTTTCCAGGATTCTGTTTTGCTTCTCCAAACTCATCCAAAGCTCAAATCGTCCAACTTTACTCCATTCCAAAACTTCCATACTAAAAACCAATACACAATACATCATCATACACTTAATCTAACATATATCTGTTGGGGTTTTGGGTGATGGGGCACAGCGGAAGCGCGGTTCGGGCGAAATCATATTTTAAAACTTTTTCAAATACTGAATAAATTATTCAATATCTAATATGAATAATTTATTCATATTTCACCTAAACATATTTATTCAATATCAAATATTGACATAAATAATGTTGAAAACTCGTGAAACTTTTACGAAAACTAATTTTCCGCAAAATGGCCTAAAACGCATTTTTGATCAAATTGACTGCCCGAAACTTATGGAAACTACCCAAGTCAGATCCAATAGTGTCGGGCAGTTCATGGGCTTTCCGAAAGATGACAGATTCACTGGTTGGGTAGCCATCACCTGGTTGGCTCAAAGTCCACCCGGTAATACCGTTTTTGGCCGTTTTCGCTTATTTCCATCGGAAACACTTTTTCGGCAATTGTGCCAACACCCAAATTACATCCTAAGCATTCTAAAGAAAATAATTTTATCATAAAATCATATTTATTTCCAGGTCATAACAGAAAACGAAATTGGCCAAAAATTCATGCTTTAATCCAATTTTCACAAAGATTAATCTAATTAATTCATCACTAAATGAGTCCCACCACATATGAACAACTCTAGAAAAATTCTAGGCTATCTAAGAGTGGATCAAGAACTCTAAAATTGCAACAATATTGTCCAACAATAATTTGAACAAAATAGAATGAAATTACACTAATTCCATCAAAACAACACTTCACACATGCATAATCTTCCTTCTCCATCAACCACAAACAAAAGCCCAAATTTTGACAAACAAAGACACCCTAGAACATTTCTAAGTATTCAAGAAAACATGAAACTAATTTACAAGCTTGGGTTATAGAGGATTACCTTTTAATCTCCTAAATTCCAAGTTTTTTTCTTGAATTTCTTTGTCTTTCTTTTGATTTCATCAAACTAAAATTTATGGGTTTTTCCTTGCAGGTTATTCGGCCATGAAGATGAAGATTAGGATGAAGAAAAACATTTCCCATTTATTATATGTTGACCGAATTCAAGCTTGGAGGGTGTTTTTGTCCTTTTTCAATTTTTAATCAAATTAAAAGCATTTCACTCTATATTAAGCAAATCAAATTCACACATATATAAAGCATAATTAATACATGCCAAAAGCTCCAATTAAATCTCACCATGTATCATTCAAAAATGATAAATGGATAAAGATTAAAAAAATTAATTATTTAATTATTTAAAAATTAAATAATTAGATAATTAAATAACATACATATATGTATTTTTATTTACATTAAATAACAAATACATATATTTATGGCATGTGTCAAAATCTCATTTGACAAATAATTAATGTGTATCTAATCGTATTAGATAACAAATACAAATATACAATAATTATTAGCGGACAAAATCCCCTAATGCATGTGTGTTATCGTTTAACCAATTAAATGATTTGAATTAACTCATTTAATCCGGTGAAGTATTAAGAATAATCTGTATTATTCATATTAAGTTGCCCAAGTGTTCAACGAGTACACTTCATATTGTAGGAATCTCTAAGTTTAGGTCTATCCGTCACGAAATCCAATTTCGTGTCCATAATCCACCCACTCATGGATTATGAAAACCACAGATAATCTCACTAAACTATGCAAGCCGAGGTCATTGCATACGTATAATCCCTCTGTCACAGGCTATCCGTATTATACTTGGGATATAGATGAGAAAGTCAAATATGTTCGGTATAATTCAGTCGACTTTCAATTTATGATATCAAAATAACACTCGGAATTGGTTTCTGACGTTATACCACGACCATGTATTTACTAGATCGTAAACACGTACTGGATGCCTATGCCATGTACATAGGACTGACAGATCTTATCTTGATACGGACTGGATATCATGAGCATCAGTCCACACCCAACGAACAAGCAGAGGTCTGTTCATGAATAGATCGTTGACGTGACTGCCGTCAAAGTGTAGAGGATAGCTCATATATCCACAATGGTATCTCAAGTCGAAGGACCATTATGCTCGCTCAACTCGAGAAGATTCCTATTGACGTTGGTGTACCATCTATTAAGAAACCTTCAGTGAGTCGTTCAATGTCTTATCAAATAAACACATATATGTCTATACGAGTCTTCTCAGATTCATGGTTCACTCAGATAAATCATCGAACCAAGTCATGATATACGACATGTACTGGTCTCAGCAGATTTTACTAACCGACCCCGTGTTAGTAAATCTTGACTAGGAACTTTATTTAAGGATATACAACTAATAGTGCGCTTCCCAATGTCATTTACAAATAACTTTGTAACTGCGCACTCTACTGTAAATCCTATGGTCTTTGTCTAATATAAACGTATCACTGAACCAGTTTCGATCTAATCGAAATCAGATATCTAATCGCAATTAGATCGAATAAGCATATAAAAGATAAGGGTGCTACTAGTAAAAAAAGTAATATTATGGAAAATAGAATTACTCGTATTATGACTCGGACATAAATACGATCTGGATTGGCACTCCGAGCACCAACCCTAACAATATCAAACCTCCAATTTATCAATAATTCAATTTCTAATCCATATTACACACTTTATCAAATCATACCCAAACTTAACAAATTGGGGATTATTAATATTTCCATTATTTCCAAAACAAAAATCATGCAATCATCATCATGTCCATGTTCACGACACAATATAAGCATCAAATCATCAAACTTATCATTTAAGTAAAATTTGGGTTATTGGTTTCTCACATTTTCCTCTTGATTTCCCAAATCTCCATAGTTGCCAAGCTCCTCCATTCTTTATTTCTTACTTTTTTATCCTTCTTCTTCTTCTTTTCTTTCTCATTCTCTTTTTTCTTTTCTCTCTTCTTCCTCTTTTCTTTCTTCTTCTCACGTTCTTTTCTCTCTTTTTGTTTCAAAACTTTTAGATTTGTGAATATTAAGTCCTTTATATAGTGGGGGTGTTTGATATTTGGAGAGTTAGGGAAAAGTGTAGAAAAATCTAGAAAATTTGAGATTTCTCCATTTAACCCCGAAATCACTATTCATCCGAATTTTGACTCGTATTTTTTACCAGATTCTGTTCCGAATTTAGGAAAATTTCAAGAAATTGTAGGTCTCGATCTCAGCTTTCTGACGATATAAAATTCATAAAAATCGGAGATCATATGAAAAATTTACGTCACAAATACCATGGGCTAACAGAATGGAACATCGTACAATTTGGTATCAGAACTACAAGGAGTATCGATTGTCCCTCAAGATCACTTCATGATGTATTTATGCCCGAACATAATTTATATTATGTTATCTTCGTCCAGCAACACCACAGTACTACAACGTAATAGTAACTAAACTACGAGTCATTACAAACAAGTCCTGTCAAGGTATTCAATTATGCCAAATATATAAAATCAGCCTTATAGGCGGTACAATATTGTCTATAATTAATCCATATCTTTAATAGTCTACTTTCTCTCATTAATGGGATCCAAGTATTATCCATATCTTTAATAGTCCATTGTCTCTCATTTATGGGATTCAAGTATTATCTGTGACACTCGGGGACTGCCTACAACTAGTCAAGAGTCCTAAATAAACTGGAAATAATATAATTTTCATTTGAAAAATTATCACAATTTATAAAATATAATTTAAATAAAAATCATATATATTTTCATACCACTAGCTTCATCATTTATCCTAACATGATAAAAAATTAACAGAACAATATATAAATAAAAATACTCATAATTTTATTAATAATAGAAAAATAAATTACAAAAGGAAAAAATACACACAAGAGCTCATCTCATAAAGTCTCAGAGAAACCTATGAAAATTTTGCTGAGAAAATGAGGTGCTGAATATCTCTTTTATATAGAGGAAATTTTATAAACTTTCTCCACCATTTTGTCCACCATTTCCTCCACCATTTCCTCCACCATTTTCTCTACCTAATTCTCCACCAAATTCTCCATCAAATTCTCCACCAAATAAGTAATCATGTTTCTCCATCAAATTCTTCATCAAACATGCAGAAATTGACAAATATTTTTTATTTTTTATTTTTTTTATTTGTCAATGACTTTTACATATAATACATTTTGGCTTCTTTTTCAATTTCGATATTGAAAACTTCAGAATTAGAAAATCTTATCAGCAGTAAAGTTGTAGATCTTTGCGTCTTCTTTCATTTGGAACTGGAATCACTTCAATCCGATATCGGAGTAAAAGGTTATGACCAAAATACGAACATTGCACAAGGTTGGAATTTCTGAAATTGTACATTGTTAGAACGCCCTATTAAATTTCTAGTCTCTAAAATCCAAATGTCAAGTCTATTTATCTAGAAATGCATCCAAAGTATTATTTCACCTACATAAAAGATAAAGTCACAATAAAAATATATAAAACATAAATTTAATTATTATGCTAAATTAAGGGGATTAATGAAACTACAAGCATAAAATGATTAATTTTTCTTTTAATAAATATGCACCTTTTAGTGTTCATCAACTTACACCGAGTTTTCCGTGGCTCACCCATAACTAAGAGTTTTGTCCACTAGTTTCACTCCAAACCTTTACACAAGAATTTTATACCTAGGTTCACTCTTAAAATCTTTACAATGAGTTATGTCCCAAGGCTTACTCACAACCTTTTATAATAATCACCATTTTGAGTATACTCACTCACAAAGGGATTTCACAATCTCAAGTGTTTGAATAATAAAGTTTTACAATTAACTTGGGCACTCACAAAAGATAGGAAGATTCAAGATGTGAGTTTCTCACCCCACATGTATCAAAGCTCACTAATATGAATATGAAAATAAAATATGAACTTTTTCAAATGTAGAGAGTGTAAAATATAAAAGATTTAAAAACCCTTTTTGCTATTTGGGAAATCATAAAAGATTATAAAAAATTGAATGTGAGTGTATTGCCCAAATGAAAAACCATCACACTAATTAAATATGAAGATGTAAAATAATGAGCTTTATAAATTTGATTTTGGAGAGAAAATATTTTGAAGATGGTTTTAAACTATCAAGAATATTTTCACATGATTAGATGATGAATATATGTGCAAGAGATGTAATAGAAGTGAGAAAAATGATCAATTTATAGATTTTGCACCAAACTAGCTGTTTATAGCCATTTTAAAGATCTGAGATCGGTATACCGATCTACAGTTCAAACGGATCCAAAAATTGACATTTGGGATATTTGAGACCGGTATGCTGGTTCCATGGACCAGTATATCAGTTTAGAGATCGGTATGCCTGTCAGCAACTTTCTGATGACTAGTCAAGCCCGGCAACACTCTATATTTCAGCCATAACCTTCTCTAGAAAATTTCAAATCACGATCCGTAAATTTCTACATAAACTAGACACATATCTATCATATATAAAATATTCAAAAACATTCATATGAATTTTTTGAAACTTTTCAAATGTGATAGGTCTGCGGAAAATGCACATCTGAACATATTATAGTAATATGACTCTAACAAAAATTCTATATATCAGAATTGTGTTCCGTTTGAACAGTAACAAATTAAGAAACACATATCTATCTAACTATATGTCATTTTAAATTTAATTCAATTGTTTTCTAATTTTTCAAAACCATTTCTACATGCACTTTTGCATTGAAATTCATTTTGATGCAAATGATTCTTTAAGCATTCTAAGCCATTTTAAATGCAAGTGATGCTAAATGTATGATTCCTAAGAGCTTTAAAACATTTGAATAAACTCATTTACAATTAGTTTTAGCTCTTAAGCATCATCTTGATCTTCATCTTGTTTGGCTATTCCATCTTATTTTTGGCACTTTGTCATCTTTGTTCAATTGATCATCTTATAGCTCATTTTAGCTCTTCATCAATATTTTGTGTGGAAGTTATTATTGTTATAGTTTATTTATCCATGTTATTAGCTACTCATTGTTTTCTTTTAATTAGCTAATCGGTTAGGAGTTAGTTAGATATTATTTCCTTAAGTTTATCTAGTTCCTAGTTTAGAGGAGGAGGTTGTAACAGATATGGTTTGATAGACTATATCTAGAGTTTCTTGATTGGTGTTTAAAATAATAAGAAGAATCTATTTTCAGTATTTGAATTCTTCATGGTATCAGAGCCCACCTCTTCTCCAAGACCTCCTCTTCACTAAATCTCATCACCATGACCAAATACGGCATGGCCTCTCAAACTTCAGCCAGTGAAGTTTCTTCAACCACAGAATCCCACGTTCCCAACTCTCAGGGAAATGATGGACCCCACACAATGATCACTGGTCATCGCCTCAATGGCCATAACTTCCTTCAATGGTCTCAATCTGTATTGATGTTCATATGCGGAAAAGGGAAAGAAGACTATCTCACTGGTGAGATCACAGCTCCAGAGAAAGAGGATCCCAAATACCGTACATGGAAAATTGAAAATCATCTTGTCATGTCATGGCTGATAAATACCATGAACAATGACATTGGTGAGAATTTCCTTCTCTATGGAACAGCAAAGGAGATATGGGACGCAGCCAAGGAGACGTATTCAAACTCAGAAAACACCTCCGAACTTTTCCAAGTCGAGGCTCAACTTCATGACCTTAGACAAGGAAATTTCTCGGTAACTCAATACTTCAACTCTCTATCTCGATGCTGGCAACAACTTGACATGTTCGAAGTATTTCCATGGAAATGTAAAGAAGACGGAGCTATCTTCAAAAAGGTGATTGAACAGAAACGCACCTTCAAATTTCTGTTGGGACTTAACAAGGATCTGGATGAAGTCAGAGGAAGACTAATGGGAGTGAAGCCATTTCCAAGCACCAGAGAAGCCTTCTCAGCCGTGAGACATGAAGAAAGCAGGAGGAAAGTCATGATGGGACCACAAACTGAACCACTCGAAGAAGGCTCAGCACTTTCTGTTCGTGGCTACCAGCAGAACTATGACAACAAACATCGCAAGGGAAGACCCTGGTGTGATCACTGTAAAAAGCCAGGTCATCTCAAAGAAACGTGCTGGAAAATTCATGGAAAGCCAGCCGACTGGAAGCCTCGAAACTCCGAAGATCAAGGCAATACCTCCCAGGTTCACAAAGCCAATTCTGCTCCATTCACTAAAGAGCAGATTGAGATGCTACAACAACTCTTCAGCCAACAAACTCAGACTTCTGCCACAGCTTGCACTGCTGGAAAACCCATGTCAGGGCCATGGCTTATCGACTCTGGAGCAACAGATCACATGACAGCGGATGAGACTCAGTTCAGCACATACAAGCCAAACAGCAGTAATGCTTTGGTCAGAGTTGCCAACGGATCCTTATCCAAAGTTAAGGGAACAGGTTCCGTAATTCTCACGAAAGACATCACTCTGCAATCAGTCCTTCATGTTCCTACTCTCGAATGCAATCTTATTTCAGTTAGCAAAATAACTCATGATCTGCATTGTGAAGCAAAATTCTCACCAAATTCTTGTGTTTTTCAGGGACTGAATTCGAAGCAGATGATTGGCAGTGCTAGGGAATGCCTAGGACTTTACATCCTCAATCAAAAACCTCAGACAACTCCACAGTGTTTATTTTCCAATTTTCAATCTTTAAATTCCAATAAAGATGCTAATATCATGCTATGGCATTTCAGATTAGGTCATCTGAACTTCATGTATCTCCAAAAGATGTTCCCATCTCTTTTTATCAATAAAAATCCCAATTCTTTCAGTTGTGAAATATGTCAATTAGCCAAACATACACGCAGCACCTACACTCCATTAAACTACAAACCATCCAAGCCATTCACACTAATTCATAGTGATGTATGGGGGCCTTCTCGAATCAAAAACATATCTGGTTCAAGATGGTTTGTATCCTTTATTGATGACCACACCAGGTTAACTTGGTTATTCCTCATGAAAGAAAAATCACAAGTGGAAGATATCTTTAGACGGTTCAATTCTATGATCCAAACACAATTTCAAACCAAGGTTCAGATCCTGAAAACTGACAATGCATTAGAATACTTCAAGTCAACCTTAGGGTCATTTCTTCTTGATCAAGGCATTCTCCACATTAGTTCATGTGCCCACACTCCTCAACAAAACGGAGTGGCAGAAAGAAAAAACAGACACCTATTAGAGGTAGCTCGTTCTTTAATGTTCTCATCGAATCTTCCCAAACATTTCTGGGGAGATGCCATTCTCACCTCGGCATATCTCATTAATAGAATGCCATCTAGGGTCCTGAAGTTTCAAAGCCCACACCAAGTCCTTTTGCAACATTATCCTCACAGCACCTTTTTATCCTCTCATATCCCTTTAAAATCCTTCGGCTGCACTGCTTTTGTCCACATTCCACCACAATTCAGAAGCAAATTAGATCCCCAATCCATCAAATGCATATTCCTTGGTTATTCTCCAAACCAAAAGGGATATAAATGCTACTCTCCAACCACTAAGAGAATCTATAACTCCATGGACGTCACCTTCTTTGAATCTCAGCCCTTTTACCACTATGAGATTCAGGGGGAGATAAGACAAGAATCTCAGTGGCAAAACACCATCTCAACCGACTTAGATATGCCTCATATCATTCAGGAACCCAATATCTCTAATGAACCTAGTGAACCAGAAATCATTGACCACCCAGAGCCAACATCCCCTGCACTTGTCCAACCAGAAACATCACCTGCACTTGTCCAACCAGAAGACTCGAATTCAGTTCCCACGGATGAAAGCACAGGTACGGATAATATTGAAAGAGAGATTATTGTTACTAATGATATTGATATTCCCATAGCTCAAAGGAAGGGAACTAGATCATGCACAAATCACCCCTGGTCCAAGCACTTGTCATACAGCAGACTCTCACAAACCTATCGGACGTTCATCACCTCGCTTGACAACATACAGATTCCAGTCAATATCACCGAGGCTCTCAAACACACAGGGTGGACAAAGGCTGTGAATGAAGAAATATTGGCCCTTGAGAAGAACCATACGTGGAGACTCACTGAACTACCACCAGAGAAGAAGGCAGTAGGTTGTAGATGGATATTCACAGTGAAACACAAAGCAGATGGGAGCATAGAAAGACTGAAGGCGAGACTAGTGGCTAAAGGATACACTCAATCATACGGGATTGATTATCAAGAGACATTTGCTCCTGTAGCCAAGCTCAACACAGTAAGAATCCTTCTCTCACTTGCTGTAAACTGTGACTGGGATTTACACCAGCTAGATGTAAAGAATGCATTCCTAAATGGTGATCTCGAGGAAGAGGTATATATGGAAATACCACCAGGTTTTGAAACAACTCAGAACTCCAACAAGGTTTGCCGACTACAAAAAGCTCTCTATGGATTGAAACAATCTCCTCGTGCTTGGTTTGGAAGATTCAACAAGTTCATCGTGAAACTCGGTTACAAGCAATGTCAATCAGATCACACCATGTTTGTAAAGTTCAGAACCAAAGAAAAGATAGCTATCCTGATAGTTTATGTTGATGACATAATTCTAACAGGAAATGACAAAGAAGAGTTAGTTGAATTGAAGGGACACATGGCCAAGGAATTCGAGATCAAAGACCTAGGACCTCTCAGATATTTCCTAGGCATGGAAGTGGCAAGATCAAGGAAGGGAATAGTGATATCACAAAGAAAATATGTGATGGATCTGTTATCTGACACCGGAATGACTGGAAGTAAACCGGCTGACACTCCAATAGACGCCTACAACAAGATCGGTACGGCTACAAACAGTGCACATGTGGACAGGGGGAGATATCAACGGCTCGTAGGTCGTCTCATCTACCTCGCACATACACGCCCTGATATTGGTTTCTCAGTAAGTGTTGTTAGCCAACACATGAACAACCCGACTGAAGAACACATGGATGCCGTAACACGAATACTCAGGTACTTGAAAATGAAGCCTGGGAATGGACTCTTATTCAAAAAGAGTGACAGTAGAGATCTTGAGGTGTACACAGATGCAGATTGGGCAGGAGATATTTCAGACAGAAGATCGACTTCAGGGTATTGCTCATACGTCTGGGGTAATTTGGTGACGTGGAGGAGCAAGAAACAATCCGTGGTTGCAAGAAGTAGTGCTGAGGCCGAGTTCCGTTCATTGTCCCAAGGCATATGTGAAGGAATATGGATTCAACGAGTTCTTGCCGAACTAGGTATGGGAAATTCTAAGTCCATCAGATTATACTGCGATAATCAAGCTGCTATTAGCATTGCCAAGAATCCAGTTCATCATGACAGGACGAAACATATAGAAATTGACAGACACTTCATTGCTGAGAAGATTGAGAATTCAGTGATTCAGATTGTCTACACACCTACTCGATTTCAAACAGCAGATATTCTCACCAAAGCGCTTCCAAGAATAAACTTTGAAGAACTGAGTTGCAAGCTAGGAATGTACAACTTGTACAACCCAGCTTGAGGGGGAGTGTGGAAGTTATTATTGTTATAGTTTATTTATCCATGTTATTAGCTACTCATTGTTTTCTTTTAATTAGCTAATCGGTTAGGAGTTAGTTAGATATTATTTCCTTAAGTTTATCTAGTTCCTAGTTTAGAGGAGGAGGTTGTAACAGATATGGTTTGATAGACTATATCTAGAGTTTCTTGATTGGTGTTTAAACATAATAAGAAGAATCTATTTTCAGTATTTGAATTCTTCATTTTGTTTTCATATCATCTTTTTTATAATGTCCCTAAAGCACATCGATGTCTTCTAATATTGCATCATCAAAATCCATCTTGAGATTATGTCGCTAACAAAAAAATATATTGTACAAAAAAAAATAGTACAAACAGTGAAACACTATAAAATAAATATATTTTTAAAAATACAAACGATATTAAAAATGGCAACCAAGCTTTTCATTTCTCTTGTTTTTTATCTCTCTCACATTCGTTATCACATCATCAATACAATATTGTCACAATTTTTGGCGCAAAACCAGATGGAGAAACAGATTTAACTGCAGATTTTCTCAAGGCGTGGGCTGCCCGCGTGTAGCTCAGCGAAAAGCATAAACAATTTATATGCCAACAAGAAGATACTTGATAAAGAATGGCCATGAAAGAACAAAATTACAATCAGATAAAGGGAAAATAGTGGCTCCTGTCAAATTTCGGTTTGTTTGTTCAGGTTGATAGAGTTTCAGTCATGGGTGGCACTCTTGATGCTGGCCTCTGGGATTGGAGAAAATATGGACAGAATTGCCCAGTTGATAGAAGAGGCGTGGATTGGACACGACGAGTACTGAAGATTTTATCCTTAAAAGGAAACTCTTTTCAATTCAATGCATGTTTTGATGTTCATAAGAAAAGTGCTTACTGCATATCAATCGGTCCAAATCACCGGAAACTTGTGCATGAGTTAATGAATTATACAAAAATTACTGAGGAATGACAATCTCATCCTCATAAAATATGTTTGGCAAACAAAACCTTTGGCCTGATCTATGAGTTCTACTATGTTTGGTCTATAATGAATCTTCTCGTCCAATACATCATTATGAACAATTTTCAAAGGCCCATTTTACTTTATCAAGGTTTTTAAAAATGTCTCGTATCGGTTGAAACTTGAGAAAGAATTTTGGGCTAGTGTAAAAATTTAAAGCAACTCTCAACTTTTGAGCAAGTCCATGGACTTCTATATGGTATCGAAGCCGGACTCATATGAGGACTAAGCAAAAAGACTTATCTTACCTGCACAATGTATAGGGAAGGAAAAGCAAAATAAAAAACTTGTAGTTCTTTCCAATAAACTGCTACTGAAATGTATACCAAACAGTTTTGCGGGCCTAAAAAACACATATATTTGCTATATAAATGACAAAAAGAACAAACCAAAAGTTGCTACCTTCATTTACAACCCTTAAATCCTGGTATCTGAGGATAAAAATTAAGTTTAACCTAGGCTAACATATATATGAGTCCAGAGGCAATCATGCTTCACAAGTATTTACATCAGAATTCTGATGTAGACAGAACTAAATCTCTTTGCCATCCCCAGTTTATGGGCATTATACTATCAGCCTTTCTTTTTAGTCATGCTAACCTCGGCGTCATCTGAAGTGTCTGAATGACAGCTTGGTTGCGGAAGTTCACACCACAGAGTGGAACCTCCTTGGTGTTTACTTGAACCATTAGATTTCGAGTCCAGTCGGACAGTCTTGGCAGAGAAGCAGTGACGAACAAGAATTTGGTGCTTTCTTGTGTCATTTGAGCAGCAGCCTTGGACTAACACAGACAACAACACTTCCTTTCTATCTAGTGTCTTCACACCACCAGTCTTGTCGGATGCCATCAACAAACTCTTCTAGAGTATGGAATTCTTCGTGATGTACAGCGACCTCTACATAACCTTCAGGTTTGATTATGCCTGCTGCTGGTGTGACCTGAAATGGACAGAAGACAAAGCACATATGTGTGTACTCAATGAGTCAGTTTGATCGCCAAGTCTGTCAGGGCAGTGATGTGCGGAAACTCAAGTACTTCCAATTAAAAACAATAAACACATACCTCAAGCCATCTGGGGAAGCCAAAGGAGCCCCTTAAACAATAATCAGATGCTTCCCCATCATCCTTGACAATGAACTGACCATCACAAATGATTTTGAATATTGCTTTCTCCTCTGAGCTTTTGTTGGTTATTCTTAGAGTGCATGTGTCCTGGTTTTGAAGGACTATGTTTTCAGTGCTCACTATAGTTTCTGGAATAACATGATATTCATTAAGCATAGACTTGATTGCTTTTTCATTATTCTTCAGAATTTCCCCAAACACTTGTCTCCTTTCTGATCTCTCCACATGGGCAATTTTAACATGGAATTTACAGTGGACAGGTTTGTGATCACTCTCAGTCACATCCATGACGGCATCGTACCTGTTAAACACAGAGAGCATATTTTAGAACAGATCAAAAACAGGCAAATGGAAACAAACCTACTACAAAACATACAGCAATATTGATGAGACTACTGGGCACTCTAAACTGCATTCAGACTCCGGAGTCGAGCGACTGTCATGATAAATTATTCTGTCACACCAAGCAGGAATTCGCTTTTTCTCCCCAGAATCATACCCTGGAAAGATACAGATGGAGAAAAAGATATAAAATCAAATTTATTACTACCATCAAAAACCACGAAGTCGAAAGTGATTCAAAGAAAGCTAGATTTCCTAGTTGATCAATCAACTGCTATCAAATGATCATGTTGAAACTTGCACCTTTATTTTATTATTGTACCTGCTAAGCCAGGCCGGTGCCTTTCAAACTTGTAAGTTGGAGGGAATCTTATGATTGCTTCTCGCATGCCATGGAAAACTTTGCCTGCTTTCATCTCAGCCCTGAGCTGATCTTTTTCTCTCAGCCAATCAAAGCATCTTTGAGAAACAAAGTCTCTTGCTTCATCGTAAGATATCCCGAAAAGTCTATAGTTAAAATCGCCAAAAAATATAACCATATCTGCTTCAGCTAAATCAGGCTTTGTTTCTTCGGTATGCTGAGTAGTAGTCTGTGGAAGCACAACGACCAGTAAATCATAGTATCATAAAAAGGAATATAAATAAAAGGCAAGAGACTAAGTTGATGTATCAGAACAGGGACATACATTTGAAGTCTTCACTGTGTTCACGGAAGTTGCGACACCAGCTGCAACAGACAGCACCCATGGGAAGCCGGAAGAATAAAGCAGCCAAATTAAATATGTGCAAAGAGCAAGAGAGCAATACAAAAACAGGTATGGCACCATACCAGATGCTGAATTAAGTAGATTTATTGATCTGCTGAAGACCATTGTTCTATATATGTGATCAAAATCAGCATTCCTTCGGTTGACAGCTTCCAAGTGTGCGGCCAGGTGACAGTTCACAAAACAAATAGTCCTGTCGTAGACTCTGATTCTCAAACCTACCCCTCCCTGTGTGGGCATATGTAGTCGAGTCAACATCACTTTTGTTTATGATACAAGGGTGTACGATATATCACCTAAGCTCAAAGTGTAGTATGCAGATAAATGTACTTATTTTCATAAAATCATTTGGAACTCATAGGCAAAACAAACGGAAATTGCTGTTAGAATGTCCCACAGTTTCATTTTGCATCCTAGAGACTAACACTTTTTTAACTGATGGCCATCTCAGAAGTATCAGTTTCTATTTCTCAGAATGGAAACGAAAAGGATGAAGGTAGACGTACAAACCTTATTACCAATTGCACGACCAAAGCCACAAGGAACTGCCGCAGCATCAACATCCCCAACATGTGTTCTGAGATTTTTTCTTACCCTGAAGAGAGAGATAAAATTCATAATAAGAGGATCTTCATAGATGAAGGGTAGCCATAAGACATCCGATGGTCAGTGTTTGAGAAGCCTCAACAAAGGAAAGGAAAAGTTATTCCATGAGAAAACAGTATAAAGACTTAATCTCTAGCATAATTTCTCCTTAATAATAGCATACCAAAGTGATATTAGCAAGCCTGCCAGCTGCCTAGAACCCATACGTTCAAACGTTGTTCCTTCATCTAAGGCTTTCCCAATTGTATCCTGCCACCACTGTCCTATAGCGCTCCCTTCAAGTCCTACCTACAATTGGAAATTTAATGATTGCATAAAATAATATTAGCATAGCCACTTCCCTTTTGCCTGGGAAATTTATTATTGTCAAAATGAAAAGCTACAGAAACTAAAGCGGAATTCAAGAAATCCATCAACGTCTAATCAGGATCTTACAGTTTCCTTAGCAGCAGACATTGCAAGGAAACCTGCGCCCATTTCTACTTCTTGCAACCCAATAGCAATAATGCCAACATCCGATGAAACAGAACCCAGCCATAACCGAAGTGATTCATGAGAGGCTCTTCCTTGACCAACATTCCATGTTCCAACTAAAATTCTGACATCATCTCTTCTCAAGTATTCGGCTTCTCTTGCAGAAATTTCTGTTCTGATTATGTCGTCAAGAGGTGATGGAGATGTGAAGGCCCAACCACGTATACCACCATGAGCAGCCAAGCTATAAACATAGCCAACCCCAACTGCTAACTTTAACACAGGACTGCTATGAGCAGTCCATGATGCTGTCAGATTTCCCTCAAGATCCAATATTTGCACGTAGCCACTAACATAACCCACATATATTCTACTCCCATAAGTGCAAAAACATTGGACAGCATATTGATGGTGAAGAATATCACTCACACGATTTCCATTTCCATCCCACTGGACAAGAAGACCATTAGTACACCCAGTCCAGATCATTCCATCCGCTGTCAGTACCATTGCTTCTGTTCTCTTGGTATCATCTACAAATGCACCTGCACCCCTAGTTGCAACTCGGCGAACAGCGCCTGCAGCTCCCATAATGGCATTACGTGACCGTTGCAAAAAGCCTTGAGATTTCTCCTTCTTTGTTGAAGAAACAAATTTTACCTTCATCTCATCTTCTACAGGTTGATCTTGGACTGGTTGTGCGTCTACTCGATTCTCAATCTGACCCTCAAGATTAAAAACTTTCAGAAGTTCCTTTGAACGGGCATCCCTGCAGAATAAGTAACTCTTAGAAAATTATGTACCTACGATTTCAATATGCTACCACAAAAGAAAAGCCCCAAACTCAAACTCATAAATGTGTATAAGAGATGCATCTCAATGTCAGAGTAATGCCTCAAGTGAGTAGATACCAAAGTGAGAAGGAAAGAGGCTGAGCACTCCAAACTCTAGCTTTGACATGGTCTGATAACAAGCACTTGATTTCTGAGGAGGATAGACTACATTGCACCATTTACAGTTACTTGTGCCCTGAGGTCAATGGATGACCTCTCGACCAACAGAGCAGCCATGTGCTTTTCCTCTGGTTTAAGAGAGAGAGATTTTTCAATTGATTCCCACGTCCAGATCTTAAGAACACCCCCCTCTCCTCCTGACCACAAATCACCTGAATCAAAGCAACGTGAATTGAAAAGTTAGAAGTAAACTGCATACAATCCAAAATCTTTTGGATGAGAATAAATCAGGGGCAGCTTAAGTAAAGACCTCAAAGTAATTAGCAATAATATGCTTGAACATTCATGGATGAACAAGATAACAGGCATTTAAAAAAAAAAAAAAAAAAAATCAATTCCTAGCCAAGTTGTTATCAAACCCTTTCAATCTCTCCTCCTAAACAAACTGAAAATGATCCGAATGTGCTTTTTATATTGATTATTTGATTTGGAGATACCCAACATAGGCAGTAGATAAGGAATTGACAAGACCAAATCTACTATAAATGGTTTATTATACTATGCATTAACTATATAATTCACAATATACTAACGCAAAAAAAAAAAAAAAAAAAATCTGAATATTTGACTACATATCATCATAGCATCAGACAATAATGAGTGAGGTACTCAGAGATGGAATTAACACAAACACATTCAAGCAACAAATCTTCTCTTGTCCATGAATATTTGATATTGCTGCAGCTAATTGATACTATCATCCATGAAAATCCTTATAAAATGTTTAATTGCTTTCTACACTCCTAGTCCCCAATGTCTAATCAACGATTTCTAAAATCGCACATTCTTGCCAATCAACTATCATAATCTCAAAACATAACCTTATGAAATTATGCTCTTCAAAAAATAAAAAAAAAATAAAAAAAATTCAAACAAAATTAACAAACACAAGCATACCGTGGGAGCTAAAAATCATAGCAAGAACAGGACCGCGATGCGCCTGCCAAGATAAACCTTCTTTAAAAGGATTGTTGGCATCATCCAAAGGCTGATCCATCTTCCAAGACCTAATCTTCCCATCCTTATGACCAGTCCAAACCAGTTTATTCCCACAATCAGCCATCACACACATTGTAGGAGAAGTATTCACAGACTCATAAAACGGCACCGCATCCTCATCCCCTCTCCTAACTATCCCACCAATCCCAGCCCCAGGCTTATACGAATCCTCAATATTCCAAAACCTGACCCCATTTTCCTGTCCAGCCCACAATTGGGTATCCGTGTACAAGCTGTTCCTCAAGAACCTCCCCACTTGAGTCTCCCTCAAAGGGTGTGGCCTGAGCTCAAGACAGGGCGGCCGTCCAGGATGAACCGCCGCCCTCTTAGGCACTTTAAAGATCCCAGTACCACCACCACTGCCAATGAACTCAGCCATTGATTGAAAAGGCTTGTGTTGCTGATCCCCGTCATTAGCAGAATCCGAACACAAATAGTCTTCATTAACAGAGACCCCCCCTGTTGTGGTAATAACGTTGGAGTTGCTACTGAACAAGTCGTCGTCATCAGAGGAATCATAATAATGGTCAGCAACGGTTGTTGTTGTTGTTTTAGAAGTAGGCCTTGGAATGTTGTTATCAAAGCTGTGTTTGCGAACCAGGGGGTGGCGTCTGGAGCCGGAAGTTGAACGGAGCGGCTGGCTGTAAGAATGGATTTTGCGGGGCGGGGGAACGGGACTGAGGCTGCAGGCAAGTCCTTCATTGTCATTGTCTTCATCCTCCATGATGGTGGCTGTTAATAATTAAACTTTTTTTTTTTTTTTGTATTATTTGGAGTGATGATTGCAAAAGATTGAAAGCCAGAGAGAACGAAAAAGAAAGGGTCTAAAGTGAGATCCGAAGGAGAAGGGGGAGGCTCTGAATGTGATTGGAAGAGCGGGAAACGAGGATGAGTTAACTAACGGACATGAATATTTAATTTAAATGTTTCCAAAATGGGGATTCATTTCACATTCGGAATTGAATTGAAGTAATAATTTTTTTTTTTTCAAAAATAATTATTAGATATATTAATTAAAAAAACCGAGCCGAACTAGACTAATTTTTTAATTAAAAAAACCAAATCGAACCGAATTAATTGAATAATTTAATTTATTGAATTTTTTAAAATCTAATCATATTATTTTATAATTATATCTGTTATATTATTTAATTTATTTAGTGTTTAGTGATGATTAATTTCATGGAATAATTATAAATTTTTATTTTGGTTCTTATTCTTTTTTTTTTCTTGCATTTTAAATAATTTAAATGATTATTATATCTTATGAAAAAATTATTGATGTAGTTGTGATGATTAGATGAGTTATAATATAATAAAAATTTAAGTAAATGTTAGATTCAGTGAATGTTATTAATTTTTAATTTTTTTATTATTATTAAAAAAATGAAAAATTCAAATTGTACCAATCTGAATCGACAGTTGAAAATAATTATAATTTTTTAATTAAAAAATAATACACTTATTTTTATAAAAAACCGAATAATTATATTTTATAAATTTTTATATAATTATATCAAATCGGACCGAACTATGCCCACCCCTATTGTTGCCACCATGGTGTTTATAGTTTATATATATATATGGAGGGTAGAATTTTATTAAAAAATTCAAAACAAATTGGATATTTAAATTCTTACATTTATTGATTCAATAGAACAAAAATTGATTTTCGTAGAAAGGTGGTAGATATTATTTATTTAATGGGGGTAAACTAAAATTATCTTATTAATAAAATAGATTTTTCATTGATTTATATGATATATTTTAATAAATTTTCGGAATAAATGAGGACGAATACTCCTACTCATTTATATGTGATGTTTTTAATATTTTTAAAATATTAAAAACATCATATGATGATATTACATAAAGCAATAGTTTTATTATGTAATAATTTCATATTTAATTGAGAATAATCCTACGTGTAAATACTAATGGGACTATTATTGAATCACAAAAACAGAAGGTGGGGGCATACACATACTCCCTTGGTCATCAATGAAATCAGTTTTTGTAGAGATGGTTAAAAAGATTGAGACTTGTGACGTAAGAAGCTTTGAGAAGAATGCTTCAATGGCGTTAAACAAAAAGATCTTAAAGTTTATAATATGGGCAAAACTTTGGGAAACTGGGAATAATAAGGAGATTTCTGAGAATGCTAAAGAATGTGCCTTCAGTATTGATATTATTGCAATGTTTGTGAATACTTGCTGAAAATTTCTACAAGCTTTATGTGGATGCAGCTGTGGAGGATAATAGGACAGCTATGGGTTGCAGTGATTTGGTATTCAAGGGCAGAAGTAATGGTTGCCGCGGTAAGCCATTGGACTTTTTTAATGGTGATGTAGAAATCTCAGAAGCAGAAGCTACGAGATTTGGCAGCAAATGCAGGGCTAAGGCATCTTGTAATTGTATCAGATTGCCTCTTGTGATTGATAATTATTACTAGATCCACATTTTTGTTATATATATATGTGCTCTACCACTGCCCATAAGGGGTGTGGTTTGGTGACAAAAGTGTTTGAGATTTGATTGTCAGGTCCTGAGTTCGAGTCCGGATGATGTATTTCTTGTAAGAGCTTGGGACAGTCGAGAATTTTACCTGCTCCACTTAAGCCCGGGTCGAGTGGTTTGAAGGCGAGATTTCCAACGTTTCCAAAAAAAAAAAATATGTGCTCTACTTAAAAGACTAAATGTCACAATGAAGAATGTTAATTACTTTTTTTTTTTTTTAGGAAACATTGAAAATCTCGCTGTCAGGCTTAAGTAGAGCAAGTAAAACTTC